>SNQJ01S0098990.1:31117-45432 GCA_010110895.2 Picea sitchensis | reverse complement strand
AGAATTAAAAATGGCTCAGTCATCCACTACTATTTTGAAGATGCACTCTTTAATCTTGTGCCAGATGACAAAGAAGATGATCGACCATTGGGCTGCACTTATGGGGTAGATGAATGTGTATGTTTTAATGATGATGATTATAAATGTAATAAAGGTACTTCTTCGATGCTTATAATAAAGTACATGTTTTGGTTGTTTTGTGCATGAATGCACATTAAAATTTATATAAAATATGAATGTTTAAGTATTTTCTGAATTTGTTCACGAGCGGATCAATTAATTTGCAAATGAAATTAATGTCAAAACATACTTTGTCAAAACTTAATATCCCATTATCATAATTGAAAAATCCAATGCTTGCATTAATGTCTTAAATCTTGAGCAAGTTTTCTAGGCAAGTGTTTTCCATGGTAATATAGCCATGGTATTCTAGGCAAGTGTTTTTAAAATGACACGTTGATCTGTTACTGTTTGAATAGAATTAAGCAAAGAGGTAATTATGTTTCACAACTTATGGTTGTCATTTATTGAATATTATGTTTGAATATGATTTTCATAGGTTTTATCTTATATAGGCATCTTTTATCTAATTAACATATCGATGTTTATGTTGCAGGTTGATCATGGGAAAAGTATTAATGTACCACAAGTAATCTAATATACCATTTATATATTTTTTGTAAATGCTTATTGATCTAATCCATCTTAACTTTTCATTGTTTGTAGGATTCTACATCGCCTTGTATGTGCATGGCGATGATGACTTGTTTGATGATCTTAACCCTTTGAATTCTATTAGAGAAAAGGTTAGGAATTGGAAAAAACAACTTAAAAGTTTAATGGGTGATACCTATAAATAAAACATGGCAATACCACCATACTTGATTGCAAAAATCAATCAGTATGATGTATGGAATTTTGAAATTTGATTCGATCAATTGCTTTAATGTATACAACATATTATTTTTTTATGAATTAAAGTACATGACATAAATTTGTTTTTTTATAGATGCTCTTGAACTCAGACGCCTCATGCATTGGGAGTAGCACACCTGCATCTGTCATAGATGCCTCTGCTCCTAGTGTTGTGACTAATGCATTTATTCTCGGTGGTGCTTCTAGTGCCCCTATTCCTGGGTGTACTATTGGTGCCTTGTCTACTATTGCACCAATACTACTCCAACCTCTACTCGTAGACCTTATAATCAACTTGGATAATGTGTTGAGATGATTTTATTGTCAAGTATAATTGTCAAGATCAGTAGGGAATTAGCTATTTCTTTACACACAGATGAAGAATTGGTCCCACCAAAGGGATTAAAAATTCATGGTAATTACAATGATGAATATTTTCATTTTATACAACAACGAATATTTTTATGTTGATCTTATATGTCTAATCATAATATATTATTGCAATGGCAGGGAATAAATTGTTCTATCAAAAGTTACATGAGAAGGTGTTTGCTCTTTTCACACCACCAATAAGAGCTCACTATAAATACCAAATCCAAAGTTTCAAAAAAGGGTTGATGAAACACATGACAKAGCTTTTTGGTCAAGTATGGAACTAAAAGATGGTTGATTCTATGGAAGGGAAGTACTTGAAAGTACTRTAGGACAAYGACCACACTAATCCCSTATGCTACCCSAAAATATGAGCATCCYGCACTAGTTCCCAAAAATGAGTGGGATGCACTAGTGGAGGATGCTAAGGAGAAGAAGATGAAAATAGAGGTAATCTTGCCAAAGGTTGGAGAGTTGTAAAGGTAAATATAATGTAATATACATTGAAMTTATAAATATGCATTTGACTTGGCCAACTAAATCACAATAACTTGCACTTCAAACTTTTTGTAGGCTCAAAGACACTTCGAAGGCCACAAAGGCTAGATTGGACATGACCGAGCAATAAAAACTTGGCCTAGGAAGCTATGATAAAATAAAAGGGAGAAAGGTAAGTACTGAAATTTAAAAGATTTCATTATTGATTTGATCAACTATAAC
The DNA here is from genome assembly GCA_010110895.2 of Picea sitchensis. Taxonomy (NCBI): domain Eukaryota; kingdom Viridiplantae; phylum Streptophyta; class Pinopsida; order Pinales; family Pinaceae; genus Picea; species Picea sitchensis. The sequence goes on along the minus strand of SNQJ01S0098990.1, from coordinate 43,425 downwards.
TTAAAAGCTTTCATTACTTAATTGTGTTATGTTGTGATATGCAGTCAACCGACTATGGTATTATGCCCATCGACGGGGATCTAAAATTCACCTTGACATGAGGATATAAAGCCTTGGTCAAAATTTAGAAAGGAAAGGAACATAATACTTCTACTATCAATGACGAGGTAAATGGGTTAAATATATTTTGAATGGTTAATTATAAATAGGTTTAGGGCTTATAGATTATAAAATAACTAAAAATGTTATCATGGCCACATGAAGATGTTCCTATGGATGAAGCACTCATTTTCATGGTTTTCGACGGTGATTATCCAGAGGTTGACCCTACCACTGTGTCTACTACACCAGGTAATATGAACGAGGTAACATCAAAATTATATTTTTTATGTTCATATAATATGAACGAGGTACTTATAAATGGTTTGATTTAATTGTAGATGTGTGTCCCACTTAGTTGCATGCATGAGGGCATGTTTTGTAGAAATGATTACTCCAACACCTAGGTACTTTGTTATCTAGTGATTTCCTTGCTGCAATAAGATTAACAACTCACAAAACAATAATACACTATCGAAATAGTCAACTCAATATCATGTCGCGAAAGCATAAACTAGGAAACCAAATAAAGCACACACAAACACCATAATTTTTGGGTAAATACCCTTGGAAAAACCCCGGAGGGAAAACCAGTGCTGAGAATGATTTTATTATGCTAAAATCAGGGCTCCCATAACATGGATAATGGCCCACTGAGAGAAATACAACTACAGACTAACATGTTAAGGGATGAACTACTGTACAATCAATTCTGGCACACTTTTCTAGACATTCGCTATTGTCTCTTCCATGACCCACAAATATCCACGACTTTCCCCATTGTGACCCGCGGATGTCTGTGACTGTCTCCTCTGTGGCCCGTGGATGTGTACGGAAAGTTTCGTACAGTCCAACACTCTCCAATGTCTTCCTTATGTTGAAACACACTTGTGTATGCCTCTGTTCTCTCTTCTCCTTGACCTGTATGATCTCTAGATGAAGGTCCTTATTCACCTATCCAAGATATTGAACCATAGTCCTTCATGATCCAATACTTTGTGTGGACTCCCTCAACACTTGTCAAGTGTCTTTCTCCTTCACCCTAGCCTTGCTTTTATAATCGTGAGTTGCAATCTATTTATAATCTCAAAAGTGATCTATGGTTGAGATTACTTCTCACACTCACTTTTAGATTTAGATTACATGTTGCATGCTAAGTACTTTTAACATGTCTCATAGATAACTCAATTAACTAATTACATAATTAATTAATAAAAACAATTTACTTTAGTAATTCCTTTAACTAAAGTAAATTCAAGAGTAGAGGGCTTTGGACGATTTCCACACGTCTAGACACACAAACTTGTGTGGAAATACATGTCTGATGCTACCACTAACATCAACACTCCCTCTTAGCAAGGAAGGTGTTTTGTACCACTCCAAGTATGTCCCTGAAGAATACCAACTTCCCTTTCTCCAAGGGATTGGTCAGGATATTTGCAACCTGCTCATCTGTGAAAATATATTGAAGCTTCATTGCTTTTTTCTGGAGCCTATCCTGAATGAAGTGATATATGATCTTGATATACTTGGACCTATCATGAAATACTATATTCTTAGAGAGTTTGATACAACTCTGATTATCACAGTATATCATGGCAGGCTCCAACTCTTGACCAAATAGACCTATAAGCAATTTGAAAATCCAAATGGTTTCACAACTAGACTTAATCATTGCCACATACTCTACCTCTGTTGAACTAAGTTCCACAGAAATCTGCTTCCCGCTGAACCAAGTGATCACTGTTGATCCCAGGCTAAAGCAACACCTTGAGGTGCTCTTTCTATCTACTGCATTGCCTGCCCAATCCGAGTTAGTATATTCATGCAACTCTACTTCATCTCCTCCAAGATATCTCAATCCATACTCCACTGTACCTCTCAAGTACCAGAGCACATGATTTTTTGCGATCCAATGCACCTACCTTGGTTCTACCATGAACTGAATTAAGGTATTCACGGCAAAACAAATATCTGTTTAATTGTTGACCAACTACATCAAGAACCCTACTAGCTGCTTGTATATCTGGGGATCCGCCAACTCTCAATTTGAAGTGTCAATCTTCTTCAGATTGGTAATCATAGGTGTAGCCATTAGTTTACAGTCCTCCATCTTGAATCTCTTCAAGATCTCTACTACATACTTCCCTTTTCCAAGGAATATCTCTCCCGATACTTGCCATAGCTCTAACCCCAAGAAATTGCATCAAGTCAATGTCCTCCATCTCGAACTCACTAGCCAAATATGCTTTGCACTTCGCAATGAACTCCTCTGCACCTGTGAGAAATAAACCATCAACGTACAAAACCGAGATGAGAGGATCATCTCCAACAAGTATGAAGTACAAGTTAGCATCCACCTCACTCTTGGTAAAGCCCATACTCTGCAGGTATCCATCAATCATGGAATACCACGCATTGGGTGCCTGTTTGAGTCCGTACAGGGATTTATTAAGCCTACACACATGAGACTCACTCCCATGTACCTCAAAGCCCTAAGGTTTCTTTATGTATACTTCCTCCTCAATGATCTCATTGAGGAACATTATTTTCACATCCATCTGATGTATCCTCCACTTCATAACTGAAGCAATATAAATAACAACTTGAATAGAAGCATACCTGGTGACTGGAAAAAATGTCTCCTTGTAGTCTACTCCCTTTTTTGGGAGAACCTTCTCACCACAAACCTCTCCTTTAACTTCTATATGCTACAATCTACAACATGCTTGACCTTATAGAGCCATCTGGGACTCACAACTATCTTTCCCTCTGGTCTCCTCACTATGTCCCAAACATCATTACTCATAATAGAGGTGTACTCCTCTACTGTGGCATCCCACCATACCTATTGATCTGATGTTTCCTCAAAACTAGAAGGCTCAACATTAATGATGCTACTCATAAGCGCCATATAGTTCAAAAACTTCTTCAGAGGCCCGCGCTCTCTAACCACACTCCTAGGAGCCTGACCAACATCCCTCAATGTATATACTATCTATCTAGGTCTCCTAACAAGGCTGAAAGGGGATAACTCCTCCTCTGCACCTGAAGTCTGAACTGCTGACTGTTACTCATCCTTCGAAGCCTACTACTCCTTGTCCTCTGTCATTGTTGATGACTCCTGAGTACTCCTAGATGTTAAGTTCTTCTCGAACTTCACATCTCTACTCACAACTGTCTTCCTCTACGTTGGAATAAAGATCCTGTAAGCCTTTGAGGTCTCAGTGTACCCCACAAGTATACCCTTTTTCCTAAAGGCTCCAGCTTCATCCTCTTCTCCACTGGCACATGGATGTAAATTGGACAACCAAAGATCCTCAAATGTCCTATCTCTGGCTTCACCCCTGAGAATTCCTCCTCCGGATTTTGTTGACAGGCATATGTAAACACACTGTCAACTGTGAGGGAAATCCTAGTCCGAGGTTGTCTAAGTAGCCAGTAAATATATATAACCTAAACTGTGAGAATAACTAACCTAATTATCTACTTTGTATATATATATATATATACACAAAGTGTACAAAATATATATAAAGTGTACAAAATTACAGATTGCAAGATTTGTGAAAAAACCTTGGAAACTAAGTTTATAAAAGAGAACCAAAAAAAGATGTAAGAGTAATTAATAATCTACTTTTACCTTTGAAAAGAGAAGAAAAGAAAAGAGTGAATGTAGATGATAATATTTTGACTTACAAGAACAAAGTATTAAGTTTAAAGATGGATCTACATTCACAAATCAAATAACAAAAGAAGAACAATTACGAACCTAAAACTGGCCAGTGTTAAAAGAGAAATCGTGGTTATATCTTCTTGTATCAAGATGCTCCTGCAATATGCCCTTTAATCGAAATATGTAGCAGAAAATTGTATAATTCTAAGACTATGGAAATGTCAAGTGAAAGTCACTTCACTTTAACAATTTAGGCCTTATTCATACTACAGAAAGAACAACATTTGTATTGTTAATCACATGTGAGGATATGAATGACCATTTACATTAAGAAATAAATTTTCATTGAATAAATAGATCTGTGCAAACTCAAAATATATGAACAAATTCAATACAATTCAAGATTTGCATCAAGATAATACAATCACCTGAAACTATACTATTTGGAATCAAGGACTATTAAAAGATTGAAAGAATTAATGTATAGATGATAATAATTCATCATGTATTGATAAAACAGACTAAAGCTAATTTTAATTAATTCATAATCAATTTCTTTGAAGAATATAAATCATAACATCTAGATATTACAATATTAACTAAACTCTTTAACTTGCAGGACAAAAGCCTGGGTTAAAGCACGATTCTATATTCCTAAAAAATATTCAGTAGTCCATCTCCCAGAAATTTCACCATGTCTCTTATCAAAACTAACTGAGTATTTAAACACCATAATGATCTACTTCTCATATCCACAGGATAGAGTTAAATATTTAAAAATAGAGTATTTTTAAAACTAAATACTAATCTGAGTTTTTAGTAATCATGTTTACAACAACTCATAAAAGTTTGTTATAACAACTACTAAAATATATTCTGAATTGAAATAGATCCTACTTCTAAAACATAAGTACGTCATGGTCTCCATTAACCAAACAACGCACATGACATCTTCCCATTCCTTTTGAGACCTGAAAATAAAATTAAAATCCAATTAAAAATCTCATTAACTAATTTAATACAAGCTACATAATCTTTGATTATGTTGCTAGTCTAAAAAACAATGCAACAACTAATGCTTAACAAACAAACAAAAATAAAAACAAAACACAGATTTATTTACCCAAATTAAACATTGGAAAAAGAGGATTCATGCATTTCTGATCTCATAATAGCATTGACATTGGTTGAATTCTTAATAATAATATCTTCAGATTTCCTGGATCTCTTGTTTTCCCAAAGAGAACTTCCATGCATTTCAAACCCCAAATCCCGATTATCTCTTTCAAGATCTCTATTCTGCATCATAGCCTGGTTAAGGCGCATTTGCAGGTATGGGATGTCTGTGTAATACCGCTGGACCCACACTAAACATTCGTCACAACACACAGGTTCAAAATTTGGGAGCGGTTGTTGTTTGTCTGAGTCTGAGGATTTTCCTTGTACCAACTCAGCCTTTAGATTGGCCTAGATTCCTAAGAATCCCTCACAGTCTTGGAGAAACGGGGGCAAATTAGAAGCAAAGTCATTTTGTGGATGACTAACCTCTGCAGAGTCTAGGCTTGTACCTTCATCCAAGTTTTGACCGTCTATCATAATCGTTTGAATGGGATCATTTTTTCGTTTATGCTTATTCCTTATCATTCTAGAAAGGATGTGACCATTCCTTTTGTTTTTAAAATCGACCTCATAGACCTCATGTATATGCCTAGATTGTTTACCCTCATCTCTATGATTTTCATTGACTGTTGGTCTCACAAATCGTGACTGATCATCAACTTTTAAGGATTGATTTCTCAAATGACTAAGGATAACTTCTAAAGGTTTCTTAGGCACGAACTCATATCTTTTGGGTGCCAATTTAGCCATATGAAACACCTATGTTTGGGTATCGGGGTGAAACAACAGGGTCACTTTGAATTTGAATCTCAATTCGAAAATCATGAAGGGAATTAGGCGAAGCCTTGGGAGAGAAGGGCTTTTTAGCTCTCTGAGTCAAATCGATGATGGGGTCAATTTGCGGGGTTAGGAATTCATTTCTAACCAAAAAACCTTGCCAAGTGTCCCCTGTGCTAACCAGATGAAATTCAACCAATATGCGAATTAGGCCATGGTGAAATAAGCTAGTCTCAGGGTTAGGGTTTGGCCGTTGATAAAATTTTGACATTTTTTTGCAGGCTTCTAAGTAAGTAGAAAGGCAAATTTAAACTAAATCCTTGGAACACCATAAGAAACCATATGTGAAAATATAAAACTAGGCCATAACGACCTTCATAGCTAATGAATTGCTTGATTATCAACAAAAAACTGTGCCAACTGGTGTTAAAAAGCTCTAAAGGCATACCCTTTATGTGGTATTGTGACTTCCTCGATGCCAATAGAGACCGCCATGGAATGCTGGTTACCCTCATGTTTTTAAACCACCTGTCACCTTTCCGACGGAGACATGTTGCCTTGGCAATGAGTTCCTCAGTGACATGTATTTGGACATCCCCAATTTTGGCTCTGGTGGCATCAAAAGTCTTGGCAAACGCTCTTGCGACTTCCAAATTAAAACCATTAAACGACTGGATAACTCTAACCAACCGACCTGAGAAATCCTACCGGTCGTGTCATCATGGGACAACAAGGATTGAAGGCCATTCAGCTCTATCCTAACCACAGGAGCCATAAACTCAAAATAAGTAAACCAGACGACATATAAGTAGTTTTCATCAAGGGGAAAACATTGTAACCATAATAGACCAAACCCATAAACATCGAAAGAGGTCGAACGAACACAACTGACAATAAACACACAATCGAGGATTTGAGGACGCTCTACCATTATCTCCCACTCCAAATCCTGATTACCTCCAATAGACCAAAGGAAAGAGAGGTTTGAAGCTAACAACTCCATGAAACCCTCACAACCTGCCACAAGCTACTAACCAGATTTCGAGGACACTAACACCATGCAGGGTAATAATTCACGTGACATCCAAAAGGTAAGTCCATGTTAAGTGAACATTACTAACATCGTGTCATGATATGACAATGGTAGGTGGCAAAGTGTTGTATCGAGACCGTTTAGAGAGGTAAGGTTTTAAATGAAACCCCATATCATCCATATTAATCAATAGTTTTAAGAAAGGTTTTGATTAGGACCGACATTCATAAATTGGTTAGATCAAAGCTAAACTTTTTAGAATTGATCTTAGTTTATAGGAAATGAGTCTATTTAGGTTATTGAACAAAATTCGTAGACCTTCAAAAAACATGTTTCAAGGATCCTTTTATTCAAACCTGAGATTAGTTAAGGCAATCAAACAATAATTTTTAACTCATGTACAAGGATACTATCACAGGAATTCAATCAATGATTTGCACGAAAACAAGCTTCAATTTCATGCTTTGCAGTCATGAAATTGAAGGAAGAAAACGATCAACAAGTGACACAAACATATTCTCACGAAAATGGTAAAAATACAAACCAAACTGATTGGCACTAAACAATTACACCTTTGCAAAAGAAAATCAATCAATTTGATGCATATAGACATATGAAGGCAGTGGGAAAAAGACATGATTTTGTGTTTCAAATGGAAATAAAAACAAAATTCTAGTTGGGCATCCATAAAAGTCTTGTCCCCCAATATCCTATGAAGACTCTTGTTCTACATATACACTATTTTATTACATGCCTCTTCCCATAAAAACATAGGCAACTCCTGATCATGTATCATAGCCTTGGCAGAACTGATGATGGATCGATTCTTTCTCTCCACAACCCCATTCTGCTGAGGGTTGTATGAGATTGTCAGCCCTCTTGATCCCTTCCGATTTGCAGAAATACTCGAAGTCATTGGAGGTGTATTGTCCCCCATTATTCGACTTGAAGACCTTAATATTCATCCTTGTATGGTTCTCTACTTGAGCCCTGAACTCTCTGAACCAATTGAAGACTTCATCCTTGATCTTCATAAAGAAGATCCAGGTTTTCTTGGAAAAATCATCAGTAAACTTCACGTAGTATGATGATCTCTGTAATGATGCTACTGACATCAACCCACTCACATCTAAATGGATAAGATCCAATATCTCCTTGGACCTACTCTTGCTACTTAGAAAAGTAGCCTTGACATTATTTCCAAGTGCAAACCCTCTACACACTCCCTGCTGCTCAATATTGAATTTTGGAAGACCTGTAACAATCTCCCTCATAATCGACAATGCCCTGTTGTGTAGGTGTCCCAACCTCCTATGCCACAACTCACATAGGTTATCACTGTTGTGTATAAAAGCCTGAATAAGCTTTCTCCGTAACCTATATTAAGTTCCCTCTCTAACCCCAACGACCACTGCGATGTCCGGGCTAGCTTTCTATGGATGTATGAGTACTTTCCCTCTCTGAAAAATGACGACAAAAACCTTATCCTCCATAGCTGACACTAAAATCAATTTTTTCTTCAAACCTAGTATGTAAAGCACATCAAGGACATCTAATGAACCTCCCGACTCAAGCTAAAATGTAACTGTTCCCTCTCCCTTCACTACATACCTGACATCATCACCAAGCTCCACATGAACCTTTGAGTCCTTCTTTGTCAGACTACTAAATAGCTCCCATGCCTCTGTCATATGATGAGATGCACCACTATCCAAGAACCAAGCACTCCTCACTGTTTTGCTAGTAGAAAGCCAATAAATCATTGAGTATTCCTTATCAAACTTTGCTGCAAACTCATCAAGCTGCATCTATGCTAATGTTGTTGTCTGTGTCTTTTCATTACCCTTCTTCTTCTTCTCTGGACACCAAGATGCATAATGACCATTCTTATGACATGAGAAGCACTTGATTTTTCTCAAGTCCTTCTTCTTCCCTGGTTGTAATGATCCTCCATCATTGTTACCCTTCTTACTAGAACTCTTTCCTTTTCCCTTCTATTATCACTTTGTAATTTGCCTGAGGTTGCAACAGGGAGTCACATAGGTAACATTTTCAACCAATATTCAGACTGTAAGGATGGAATCCTTCAGTCAAGAGAGGGATCTCTCCTAAAGTCTCCCACCCAATGTCACTATGGTGGCAGCTTAACAATATGCTCAATGGCCAGATTTGTATAAAGGAAAGAAATAAAAAATTAAAAGGTGGTAGTTGGGAGGACAAACAAGGGGGCATAACCACTGGGCAATGGAGTCATGGCATGAAATTCAATGGTTTACATCTTAACACAGGTTGAAATCCTCAACACTGAGGAAAAGTAGGCACCCTGTTCAACAGGTTAAAATGATGTAGAGGTGGTCTGAAAGAGAGTAAAGCCTACTGTAATAAGAGGAATCTAACAAAGGATGAATCTCTTATGGAATATTTAGAAGAAGGAGGACAAGAGGCAGAAAACCAAACAAAGAATCTAACCAAGGATGAATCCTGGAAGGAAAACCATGAACACATAAACAAAAACCACTACATAAGAGGCACCTAACCATGGGTGAATCCCTACATGCAGTCACAGAAGAATAAACACCTAAATCTGGTTGTAGAAATAGAGCATCAAACAATAGGTGAATTCTAAGACAACAAACATAAATATATAACATTTAACTGTTACTGAGACAAAACATCTAGCAATGGATGAATTCCAGAACAGAGAATAAAAAACACACAACAAGCATATTCTATGGTGAAAGGAGCACCAAACTAGGATAAATTCTAGTCACACTGCTCTTAGAAAATTGTTGTAAGATAACAAATAAAACAGAGAAGAGGCAAGATGAACATAAACACCATGATGAATTTCAGGCCATAAATAAGCTTGTTGTATTAATCTCACAAAGAAATAGACACAACCTTCATTACATTTGCAGGGGTTTCCCTTCCCAAAGTTGAATAGAGCCCAAGCAACTCCCAGAACAACCTCCCTAATGAATTCTAATTCCTCTCTTATAGCCTATATAGGTATGATAACATTACAATTCGAATTCCATCTTCTTTCTCAAAATATAAATAGTTACAAACATGAAATGACACGTTTTAACCGTTTTCCTGCTTTTCAGGAGGCAAGATATTAAAAATAGGCTTCGAAACACCACTTATAATTCTCAAAATATAATATTTGTCTAAAATCTGAGAACAATTTTTGTAGATAAGCTCATTCTAAAGAAAAACCTCTCTCGGTTTCTTGAAATTCATCTCCATCCGGCTGGAATATGTGTCTCAAAAACATGTCTCAAACATGAAATCATGAAAACTGAAAAATAAGGCTCAAAGATTCGTTCGAATCTCCCGATTTGTGAGATGAAAAATGAAAAAGGTTAATGTTCTTGGGTCCATGCTTGACAATAAAATCCTTTGATTTTTTAAAATTTGTCCTGGTTCACCCGAGAATCCTCTTGGAAGTCAACTGGTAAAAAATGCCAGTTCAATAGTCCTAGAACAAAGTTTTTGTAGCACATTTTGCAACAATTTCCGTAGCACCTGTCTGAAAATGCCAGTTTTAGCAGCGCCAAGCTAGGAGCAAATTTGAAATCCTTTAGCATGAAAAAAAGGTAATGATGGGAATGAATGAATATGTGTTATTGAACTCATATGTAGGATCAAGTACTCTTGCTTCATAAAAAATATTGAATCTTGGTGCTTGAGGAAGCTGGCGCTGTAGAATCTCCTAATTCACAGTGCTGCAAAATAGACCGTAAAAATAACCAAATTTATAGTGCAATTTCTATGTGCTAACACCTTCCTTGTCTTACTAACAAGGGCCAATTTCTCTTCACTACCTCCCTACTTGCTTCCTTTAGACTCTTCCCGAGTCTCTTCCTAGATGCAATCATCCCAAAGTCTTTGCCAAACTGGGATATTCTCTCGAGCATAAACTCCTTTGACAAATGGTTTCCATTACTTGGGAAGACCATTCAATGCCATGTTAATGAGCTTTTAATCCTCTGTTTTCTGCCCTATGGCTGCAAGTTCATCACACACTTGTGTGATTCTCATGAGATAGATGGTAACATTATCTAATCTAGACATCTGAACCGATCTAAGTTTATTCCTTAAGATCATATTCCTATTCATGTTCTTGCTTTGGAATAAACTTACCAAGGCATCAAACATCTCTTTGGACATCTTCTTCTTTTTTATATGAGGGATTAGATGATCCTTCACATAATCTAGGAGGACTCTTTTTTCTTTGATCTCCTTGTTGTGAGCACCTAAAGCTATCAGATCTCTCGGTGGAGTAATTGTTTTATCCACTAACTCCCAAAGGTTATACTCCTTCAACACTAAAGTAACTCTTACTTTCCAAGATAGGAAGTTGGATGCTCCATCCAATCTGTCTTCAACTCTCAACGGTGTTGCTACCATCCCTAAGACTTGATAAACTGCCTTGGAAATAACCTGCTGTTGGAAAACTGCCCCTGTACTAATCTAGCTTCCTTTCAGAGCATGAGATTTGATACCATGTATAGATTCTTACTCCAGCACCTAGGTACTTTGTTATCTAGTGATTTCCTTACTGCAATCAGATTAGCAACTCACAAAGCAATAATACACTACTGAAATATTCAACTCAATATATTGTAGTGGAAGCATAAACTAGGAAACCAAATCAAACACACATGAACACCATAATTTTTGGGTAAATACCCTTGGAAAAATCCCGAAGGGAAAACCAGTGCTGAGAATGATTTTATTATGCTAAAATCAGGGCTCCCATAACAGGGATAATGGCCCATTGAGAGAAATACAACTGTAGACTAACCTAACAAGGGATGACCTGATGTCCAATCAATTCTGGCACACTTTTCTAGTCACCCGCGATTTTCTCTTCCGTGACCTACGAATATCCATGAATTTTCCCATTGTGACCCATGTATGTCCTTGACTATCTCCTTTATGGCCCGTGGATGTGTACAAAAATCTCCATACACTCCAACACTCTCTCGTGGCTTCGTTCTGTTGAAACCCACTTGCATATGCCTCTATTCTCTCTTCTCCTTGACCTATATGCTATCTAGATGAAGGTCCTTCTTTACCTATCCAAGATATTGAACCACGGTCCTTCATGATCCAATAATCTATGTCGACTTCCTCAACACCTGTCAAGTGTCTTTCTTCTTCACCCTAGCCTTGATTTTATAATTATGAGTTACAATCTATTTCTAATCTCAAAAGTGATCTATGGTTGAGATTACTTCTCACACTCACTTTTAGATTTAAATTACATGTTGCATGCTAAGTACTTTTAACATGTCTCATAAATAACTTAATTAACTAATTACATTAATTAACAAAAACAATTTACTTTAGTAATTTCTTTAACTAAAGTAAATTCAAGAGTAGAAGTTTTTGGACAATTTCCACACGTTTAGACACATAGACCTGTGCAGAAATACCTATTTGATGCTACCACTAACATCAACATAGCTTGCATTCTTAATAACTACTTCAATCGAGAGATGAAGAGCATCAAGAAGAAGATGCCAACATCAAAATTATGGACCTTCTAAAGAAAAAGAACAAAAAACCTAGAAGGAAATAATGTAGTAGACAAAT
>SNQJ01S0098989.1:0-31107 GCA_010110895.2 Picea sitchensis | reverse complement strand
TCTTCTTCGACATTATGAGACGAATCTATTTATGTAAATTCTGAAAAATATCAATTTGTAATTACAATCAATTATATTAAATTTACAATATTTTAAAAATTTGAATTCTATACTTTGAATTTCGTACTTTCTGAATACAGTCCCAATGTGTGTTGTGTGCTCTATCATCATATGTGCATGCATACCTGGTTGAACTTCTTCTTGTCAAAAATATCTACTGACATTATCACCGTTTGTTTCTTGAATATTTGCACGTTCTTGTTTCTTTCTCTGATAAAGCTCTTTCCTTTGTTCGATTTGGCAAGTATCATCTCGAGTGTGATCATATTTTCTCTTGTGCAAACTTTTGTTTCCCATGAATTTTATAGTTATCTATAAAAGATATGTTCAACAAAGACTTCACCAATAAAAACTTGAACAAACATCAATTACCTTATTCAACAAAAACCAAAAATCTGATTCAAAACTTTGTTTAAGTTCTCTAGAAAATCACCATGTATCGATATCGATCTTATGATTAAGCCTATGGAACAAAGGGAAGAAATAAAGAAAGGAAAGAATATGACTACAATCAGTAATAGAAATTCTTTGAAATCCCTATCCCCGAGCTTATATCTATTTATCCATCCCATGAATTGTGTTAAATGTGTTCGGTCGAAAGCCTATTTATACAATTTGGCACGAAATGAAACAATACGACGTGTCTTTTCATTTTTACCGACCGATGGAATTCACTCAACAATATTTTGGCCGAAAACCTTGCAAACCATTCAGTTTTGACGGTTTCCGTTAGATTTTTGTCTTTCGGCCGAAATATTAGTTTTTCGGCCGAAAGAGTATTTTGGCGAAAAAGAGGAATTTGGGACTGAAAACTAAAACCAGAGAATTGCCCCAAGCTTAACTAAACTTTGGAGGTTGCAGAATCCTGCAAATACTGAGAATTTGGTTTCGAAAATGACACCAACATTTCAAAAATTGAATCGACTTTCAATTCTTATAATTTGTTTTCATTTTCTTTATTTTTATCTAATTTTATTTAATTTAAAAAAAAAAACACTACACAATACTTTCAACAGACATTATGATTCGGTGAAATGAAATATCGGTATCTCTAAAAATATACAGTGAAAAAATTTGAAAAATATATATTCATAATCCTTAAACTGTTCTTTTCAAAAGGGTATATTTAAATTTTAGTTTTAAGTAAAAATTAAGATAGACACAAGGTGTAGAAAAACATGTGTTTAAAATCTACAACGTTTTCAACTTGGTCAAATTCAAATAATTCTAGAAATTATAATATTCATCCGTTAGATTCAAAATTATAGTCATAATACAATGGAGTCTCTGAAGATTGTTGCAGTATATTTCATTTCTTAAAAAAAAAAAGTTTAATAACAGATACATTGTTGTAGAAAAAAGTAATGGATTATCATTCCTTTCATGTTTAAAGAACATACTGTTAAACAATTGTCAAATTGACATATCAAATCGTGATAAAAAAAATTGAAAAATAGTCATTTGAAAGATAACACAATTCTTCACAAGTTTTGTTTTTACTGTAAAGTGAAATTCTAAATAAAAAAAATACTTTTGTATGGCGGAAGTTGAAGAACTTGTGAAAATACAGTTTTTTTTCTCATAAAACAAGCAAAAGTGTAACCCATGTTCATGATTTCACCCTTGTGTCTCTCTATAGGACGAGGTATTGAAGACGAAAGTAAGAACCTACGTAGGCAATAAGTAAGATCCTTATGCCAATGCCTACCTCTAGTTGACGCATTAAGAGGTTGCATAACTGTTTCTTTCTTAAATTATTTTTCTTGCATGAAGTGTGTATGATTAAGAAGAAAGATCTTGAAAAACCAAAACCCCCACCAAAAATTACCAAAGCCCAGGGCTCAGTGCTCCCCGGGAGAATCACTTTTATCGACGACATCATCCAAAAAGACAAATATCAAGATTTAGTTGGACCTAGGAAAGGATCTACCCGAATCCCTCAGGTAACAGTCTCACCAACTACAGCCCATGCTGAGATTCACAACAAAACTGAAGGTACTGAGTAAAGATTTCGGAGCTCAGATCTTCCACCTCTCAACCCTTTAGAAGAGGGAAATTCTTGTAATATGGAGGAAGGATAAGGAGAAACCAACGAGGTTTCCAAGGCATACCCATCACCACCCCCTAATCCTGAATCTCCTATGAAAGAAGAAGACATACCTGAAATCCCAGTTAGAGGGAGTGCAATCAAATCCCCTAGAGGATCAAATAATCAACCACCTCGAATAGAACACCCGGATTAAGAGATCCCTGAAGATTTTTGGCACATTTTCAATGAAATGGAACAACCAAATCAACAACATCCCAGACTTCCACATTGGAATATCCAATAGTTGATCCAATCGCCAATGCCCCCATGAAGGCAACCCCCCTACAAAACCTGCCAACCTTCCATGGATTGATCTCAGAAGACCTGGACACATTCCTATTCAAGTTTGATGTCCTATGTAGAGGGTATGATTACACCTTTGAACCCCTAAAATTAAAATTATTCCCCTCCACTTTGAAAGGAGCATCTCTTCACTCGTTTATGGGACTATGAGGCAGAACTATAAACTCATGGGATGAGATGAAACAAGCCTTCTTGACAAAATACCAATAGTATTGTAGAACCAGAGATCTAAAAGATGAAATATTTCAAATGATTGCAAAAGAAAATGAATCATTAGAAAAATATGTTGAGAGATTTCAGTATAATTTAAAAAGATCGCCCTATGGCACATTACCAGGTGAAGTACTTAAGGCAACTCTGATTAAGGGTATGAAAGATGAATGGGTAGAAACATTGAATCTAATGGGAAAGGGTGAAATTTGTCAAGAAACTTATGATAACATCATTCAATTGTGTATCAGGTGCTCACGAGTAAGCACACATACCAGATCAGTAATGCATACTTCCCTCACTAGAAGTAGAAATACTACCAGCGGGGGTGTTAC
This sequence comes from Picea sitchensis, assembly GCA_010110895.2. Classification (NCBI taxonomy): domain Eukaryota; kingdom Viridiplantae; phylum Streptophyta; class Pinopsida; order Pinales; family Pinaceae; genus Picea; species Picea sitchensis. The sequence goes on along the minus strand of SNQJ01S0098989.1, from coordinate 28,110 downwards.
ACGAGCTGAAGTCGGTAATATCTTAGAAAATTTCAAAACAGATATCTTGAGCACTTTGACTACACAATTGGATGTATTGTAGGACAAACAGAAAAAACAGAAGCAGAACAGACTTTGGCCATATTTTTCCACATATGCAGAAGAAAACATGGTCCAAGGGATTTCCCTTTGGATGTGGTTCAGTTTTTCTCTATCTGTGCCAAGGATCATGACATGGAACAATGCCCATCTCTCCCTAGACTAAAATTTGTCTTTGGAGAAGAAGAATAAGAAACATAGCCACTATATATGATGGCTCAACGTCGTCAATGGATGAACTAACCTCCAAATACACTATAGGACCCTTCCTCTCTCTTTTCCAAATAGTATAATCAATAGAAAAAATCTAGTAATGCATGGCAGGGCCAACCATTTACTAATCAAAACTGGCAGCCCCACCAATGCCCACCTACAAATCCCACTTGGCCAAACCAGTCCGCTCCAAACCCTGTCTAGTAGAATCAACCAACTGGAAGTTCTACTTGGCCAAACTCACAATATCCCACCTCACCCTGGAAAAATTTAAATAACCCCTACCCTTCACAGTGGCCCAACACGACTACCCAAAACCCAAATTGGAACCAGAATTGGTAATGCCCCATGGGGATAAACAATCAACCCATGGGGATGGCCCCTCAAACCCAACCCACGTTGCAAGCTCCAGTACAGCTGCCCCAAAACCCTCAATCGCAATTGCGCCCCCAATTACCATCCCAACCTCACCCAAATCCTAATAATAGACCGGCTCAGCTTGTCCAGATTATGGAGAATAGGGAAGGGAAAACCAACTCCGTAGGGTGAAATGAACTTCGATTGATATCGGGGCGTATAATCTCTCCTGAATAAAATAACGTTTCTCAAGATCAAGAGAATGCAAAACAACCAATAATAACACCCTCGATCGACTGTGGTAATAACGGAAGAAATCGAGCAGGGGGGAAACACAGTCGAATCATAGGATCCTGATAAGGATGCAACTCCTTCCCCTCCATTCCCTGAAAGATTGATGATAGAAAAACCTGTTGAATATCCCAACTTTGACATTGCAGGGGAACTCAAGAATCTATATGTCAAGATTTCACTCCTGCAGGCTTTACAAGATATTCCAATTTACACGAAAACAATCCAGGAACTATGTGGGAGGAAGCTTGTTAGGAAGATAAAAAATTCATCATCGATAGTTCACGTAGTAGGAGCCTTGTCTGATCTAATTATTGTTATACAAGAACCAATCAAATATGTAGATCCATGGAATCCCATAGTAACAATTCATATCCAGGGCTATTCTTTTCCAAATACACAAGTTGATTTTGGGGCGGCCATCAATATCCTAACAATGGAAACTTGTAATACCCTAGTTTTTGACTCCTTCAAATCCACCCCAATTATGTTGCAATTGGAAGATCAATCGTTCATATGACCAGTTGGAACATTACATGATATATCCATCTCATTGGACTCTTGGGAGTATCCAGCGGATTTCCTCATCATCAACCCAAGAAGTGGACTTGAAGGGCATCCATTGATGTTGGGAACAACATAGATCGCAACAACAGATGAGTACATAGGATGTCGAATGGGTAATATGACAATTTATAGAGGAGGTGTCACAAATAATCTCATCTTATATCCTCCTGCCAAGCCAAGCCTGACTTTCGTATATCCATAATTGCCACCACCACGATATCTAGAAAAGGATTTATGAGCCCCTCTCATGCTAGAAGAAGCTATCAAACTCAAGAACCAACTAGAGGATGATGTAATCAGTGGGTTTATTAATATCCCAACCACCGTAGGTAACCCAAAATGACAAATGCTCCAAGATGTTCTAGACTGTGAAGCACAGGGAGACCCACTAGAAGATTTAATGGAACAACAAATTTCAATTATAGTTGTTCATAACAAATAATCCTTTGATATTGCACCAGGGAGGTCTCTGAACATCAATGCCAATTTAGATGAATAAAAACAACAAAAGCTAATTGAAGTCCTCTCCGAATACCAACAATATTTTTCTTGGGAGTATTCTGATATGAAAGGTATTGATCCACAACTCTGCACACACCACATTTATATTGAGAAAGATGCCCGACCCATTCGACAATCAAAGAGAAGGCTGAATCCCCACCTTAGGGATATTGTTAAAGAAGAATTACAAAGGCTGTTGGACATAGATTTTATATATCCTATCTTAGATAGTCGGTGGGTTTCCCCATTAGTGATATTCCCCAAGAAAAATAGGAAATGGAGAATCAGTGTTGACTATAGGGAACTTAACAAATCCACTCAAAAGGACCACTTCCCCTTACCTTTCATCGATCAGGTCCTGGATACTCTAGCAAGAAAGAAATTATTTTCATTCCTAGATGGTTTTAGTGGCTACAATCTGATCCAGATCGCCATAGAAGATCAAGATAAAATGACATTCACCTGCCCCTGGGGTACCTTTGCATACCAAGTATTTACCTTAGGACTATATAATGCTCCAGCCACATTCCAAAGGGCCATCTTGAGCATATTCAACGACTTGATCAGTGAAGGGCTTTAAGTCTACATGGATGATTTCACTCCTTATGGTGATGCCTTCGAACAAGCACTGAATAATCTGGAGAATTTACAGGAACGGTGCATTTCTACCAAGTTATGCTTAAGCCATGAAAAATGTCACATAATGATGATATAAGGTGTGGTACTAGGGAATTATATTTCTGCATATGGAATTAGAGTAGATCCACCAAAAATAGAGGCAATATTTAATCTACCTACACCACACACACAAACAAAGGTACATAGTTTCCTTGGCGCTTCTGGATACTATTGTAGATCTATGGAAAAAATTTCAAGAACCACTACACCTTTACATGCTTTGACTGGTAGTGTGGAGTTTCAGTGGTCTGACAAGTGTGATGTGGAATTTGTAGGACTCAAGAAGCTGACATCGACGACACCGATGTTGAGGGGACCAAATTGGAAAATACCATTTCACATCTCCACCGATGCATTAGATATTCCCAGAGGCGTCGTCCTTGGATAGGAAGAAGACAAGAAACCCTACACTATTTATTTCATTAGAAAGAATCTTACTCCAACTGAACTTAATTATACAGTAACAGAAAAAGAATTATTAGTTGTTGTACACACCATAAAAAAAATTTGTCATTATATAATAGGCTATCTCGTTATTTTGTATACTGATCATTCTGCTATTATATATCTAGCTAATAATCTGATCACTAATGGATGGGTCACTCGGTGGTTATTACTCTTGCAGAAATTTGACATCACCATCAAAGATCAACCCGAGAGAGAAAATCTTGTCGCAGACTTCCTATCCCTCATACCCAAAACATATGACTCCTTAATAGTTAAAGATCAATTTCCAGATGAGAATCTGTTTTCCATTACCACAAAGACACCTTGGTACACTGATGTGGCAAATTATCTGGCAGCAGGAAGATTATCGGCACATCTATCATCAAGGGAAATAAAACTGATCGTCCAGCGTAGAGAATGATTGGCTTGGATCAACGGATATCTCTTCCACACAGGAGCTGATCTCCAGATCCGCACATGCATACGAGATGAAAAAATCTACGACATACTAAAGGTAGGACATGATGAACCCTGTGGTGGGCATTTTGTAGACCGCAGGACTGGACATAAAATTTTACAAATGGGTTACTATTGGCCCTCAATATTTAGAGATGCGAAGAAATATGTCCAGACCTATGACAACTATCAATGGATGGGAAAACTAGGTCAGACTAATGAAATTCCCTTGAAAGCACAAATAGTCGCAAAACCATTTGAAAGATGGGAACTAGACTTCCTTGGCCCCTTCAATCCAAAGTCAAATCAGAAGGCCTATATTCTAGTGGCTACGGACTACATGACTAAATGGGTAGAGGCAGAAGCCCTACCAAATGCAACAGAAGAGGTAGTCATCAAATTTATTTTCAAATTATTTGTACGCAATGGACTACCCAGGGAAGTAATCATTGATGGGGGGTCACAATTTACAGCCCATAGAGTCACCACCACCCTAGAAAATTATCATATTAAGCACAGAGTTACTTCTCCATATCACCCACAGGAAAACACACAAGTAGAAAGCACAAATAAGGTCCTAGAGGCAATCCTGACAAAGACTGTCTCAACAAACTGAAAGAATTAGGCTATTCAGATCCCAAATGCCTCATGGGATTATCGTACAACATGGCGTAACATCGCTGGCTACTCTCCTTATCACCTAGTCTGTGGAAAAGAACCCATCTTCCTAATCGAGTTTGAAATCAAGACCCTAAGGATGGCCCAAGAAATTTGACTTGATCTAACAGAAGCACATAAGCAACGCCTTCAACAACTTAATGAATTGGATGAAGATATCTTATCTTATTTGGAGTGCACAGGTTTTATTCAACAACAGAGAGTGGCTTAGCATGAAAAGCATATCAAGGATAAATCATTCAACAAGGGTGATTGGGCGCTTCTCTATGACTCCAGATTTCAGGATTTTTTGGGAAAATTATAGACACGGTGGCTGGGACCATATGAAATTTATGAATTCCATGATAATGGCACGGTCACTTTAAGCACCATCGAGGGTCTGGATATCCATTTCTGGTTAATGGGCATCGACTACGACTTTATCATCATCCACCTTCAAAATAATCTTTTTACTAGAAAGTAAGTAAGGATCCTACCGTTCAAATTTTGGCTGGCTAGAAAGGTAACCCATCCACCCCAACTCCATAAATGATGAATTTTGTTGACACTGTACATACTGTATATAGTTTTTTTTGTATATCTCATTAAGTTTTAGTTTTTCTTTTCATATTTTTAAGAAATAGGGAGGATATCTATACTCAACACAATTAGCACTCTTTTTTGTTCCACACTCTTTCTTTATCTTATCACATGGACTCGGTCTTTCACAGAAAAATTAACATGCCATGCTTCGTAGAAGTAATTAGGAAACTATAATGAACTCATGAACTCAACAAACCATCCAATACTCAATTATGAAATAAACTAAACCATAATAATTGAATGAATTTAGTTGATGACTAATCAACCTTAGATTCAACAAAAATATTTCCATGGGTAGTTTCCAAAATTACCCATTCAGATGGTTAAAAATTAAATAGGTGTAGTTCCCTTCGCACGATTGTTGTTCATTTGAACGGAACAACTATTGTTCCCTTCGTGTGATTGTTGTTCCTTTGAGTATTTTCTTTTTTCATTTGAAAGGAACAACTGTTGTTCCCTTTGTGCGATTTCTCTTCATTTGAGTATCGTTGTTGTTCATTTAAAAGGAACAAATTTTTTTCCCGCGTGCGATTGTTGTTCCTTTGAGTATTGTTCTTTTTCATTTGAAAGGAACACATGATGTTCCCTTCATGCAAATTGTTGTTCATTTGAAAGGACCAACTATTTCCCCTTCTACGTTCTTCCTTATCGTCATTCCCTTGACGCGATTGTTGTCGTTCCTTTCCTTCATTGTTGTTAAAATGATATCCATTCCTTTGGGGTATGCCTTTCATCAAATAATTTTCACTAGAATTACTTCTAATTATCATTGTAATGATCTGTCATTATTTTTTGGACTATCTCTCATACCTTATCAAATTTCCTTTTCGGATTAATCTCTTCGAAATACTTTAAATCTTGTTCATAACCTATAACCACCATAATTCGTTTCCTTTCCCTATATACATACAAATATACTTGAATGATAATTTGCCTCATATTATAATAAGGAGTCTTAAGCAGACTTTTACTTGGCATCCTTACACTTATTTACGCCATCCCTTACTCTTAAGGAGTATATGTGCCTCCCTTAATAGAGTCCCTGTAAAAAAGAAGAAGAAGAAGTTAAATAAATACAACTAATAAACTTCTCCTACAAAGAATAGGGGGTCTCATCACGAGCCAACCTACCAAGATCATAGGATAATAACCTAAGTGACATTCCCACTTAAGTTACAATCTAGTGAGTGGCATTATCATCATTTGTCTACCAAACCAGGATAATGGTCTCCTCGAGAAAAGATTATTCAAATATTTGTTAAGGATACGAGCTCATCTATGGGCTAAAAGGAAACAATGTTGAGGCTATAGACGCCTGCTGGAAGCAGTGGTTCTGCCTATGGTATGGAAGTTTATCTTAAAAACATGAAGTTTCTGTGTGTCTCTAGATTTCCTTTACTCAATAACGGGGCTATGATTTCGAATATATTCAATAAACTCGAGAAAAGTAACAAAATTATGATATGTGGAATATTTTTAAATGAACAGATTTAATTTATTTGGCTTATTTATCCTTAAAACATTTTTGAGTGTAGGTATAATAAATTCGAATTTCTACGAAAGAAGACTATCATTTAATGATTATCGTTAATATGTTTTTTGAAAAAATTGTATATGATTGGTCCCCATTGGCGGTGATAGTGCAATTATTACCTCTCACCGGAAATACCTACACTCATTACTTTCACCTACACTGATGGTCTAGGTCGACCTCTACAATAATGAGGGGAGTGGATGTTCAACACGTTTTCCAATAATCTTGTAATGATTGTAATAAATAGAAAACCCACATTTTTATACACTCGTCGTCTCTAATATTTTCTATTTTTGGTAATATTTTCCCCAAAACTGGTCTAACCAAGTCTGCAACCAGGAACGATAATCGTTCTCATTTTCTCACAGAACGATGGGTGGTTGAAGTGTGTGCAGGGAACCAACTTTACTACAGGTAGTAGAGCAGGCCAGAGAAATTATACAGTGCCTAGGGTGGACAGATTATTTCAACCGGTTGCAAGGCTATGATACTAACATCACACTTGAATTCTTTCAAAATTTGCACAGAGAAATCTCCATGGTTCGAGATATACGAATTCTAGTTACTCCAGAAATCATAGCAGAGGTTACAGGTCTCCCTAACTCAGGCATTCAATGGACAGAAAGATATACAATGCTCAAAGAAGTTGTAGAATCCTTCGTAGACCCTAGTGAGGAATTGGATAAAAAAAGGAAAGGGGCTTAACCCCATCACCCTCAATGAACCATGGAAAGAACTGACATGAGTAATTCATAGGTTCATCACCTGTGATGGGAGATATGATGTAATCTTACCACACCACCTCAAACTTCTCACTGCACTCAAACAAAGGTTAGTAATCAATCTACCTTTTTTCCTAAATGCCATGTTACATGAGGTTGCCGTCAGAACACAGAATTCCAAGGATCCTGTTACTATCATCAATCACCATGGATTAGTTAAACTGATAGTAAATAAGGCCTTGAGTCAAACTCAAGTAACTTGGAGTGATCTCATTGATACCAATAGACCTCTGCAACTGGAACAACCTGAATTATACCATGAAAATTCATCACAGGAAATTGAAGAGATGCAGGAAGGGGAGACCACTACCCAAACATAAGTTCCACCTCCTCACCCTGAATTTGAGACAGACCCTGTCCAAATTTCATAATATTAGACCTCGGAGACAAAGGCTCGGACCTCACAAGCAGGGGCACTAACTAGAAAGAGAAAAAGAGTAATAGTTTCTCCTAAAACTCCCATTGAGAGAAATAGGAGAAGCAGGAAGAGAAGAAATCTGAAGAAATCCAGGACACAACAAAATATCCTGAATAAATTCAGGACATTGCAGAACAGTCCTTATAGGAAAATGTCCAGGATATTAAGCACATAGAACAAACTTCACAGGGAAACAATCAAGAAGACACCCAGCCATCATTAGAGCACCTGACAGAACAATTTTTGAAAATCTATGAGGTAGAAATAGCCCAGGTTTTAGGGAGCTTAGGGGCCTCAGTCGATAGAGATAAATCAAAATAATTCCAAGAAAGAGCCTTTTCTTCAAAACTTTCTGAAAAGTTCCATGATATCGAAATGTCATTCCCATAAGAACCTCACCCTGAGGTAAGAAGCCCTCTTGAATAGACAGGGCACTTGGAAGGAACAGAAGAACAACTACTTGCTGATTATAATTAAGAATACTTTGAGACCCCTCACAAACAGAAAGCAGGAAAAAGCCATAACAAGATTAGAAAGATGAAAAAGGAGAACAAGCTGTTAAAGAATAAGGCTAAACAAGTTGAAGCATTAAAATTGAAGGTTGGAAAACTCAAAGAAATGATTAAAGAATTGAGGAAGCAGGTAAAATAAGAAGATAAGGCCCAACAAATAAAGAAAAACAAAAGGCCCAAGGTTTAAGGAAGAAACCCTCTTCCTAAAAGAACAGTCACTACAAACTCTGTGGGAACACAGACAGACCCTGAAGAAATAATAGTAAAGGATGCAGTGGACCAAAGTGAGGAAGTAATTCCTTTAGAAACTGTTGATGTTGAGGTACAGAAAGATACCCTAGTATCAAATGAAATAGCTCAATCCCTTAAGCAGGATGCCACCATTAGGAGATTGGAGGAAGAATTGATGCAGTCCCAAGAAAGCTTGATTCAAAGCAGAAATGAATTAATGACTATGGAAGAACATCAAGCATCTAAATATTAGGAACATAATGTTATTGTTGATAGACTAGAAGCAGAGCTTATGCAAGTCCAGCAAGCATTAAATCAATCCATATACGAGATGGGCACTATATAAGAATATCAAGCATCTCAGTCTCAGGAACATGATGTTATTATTGGTAGGCTAAAGGAAGAGTTGGTACAAGCACAACAAGCATTGACTCAATCCATAGAAGAAATGATCACTAGGGATGAACATCAAAAGGTTGTTAAACAACTAAAGGATATGTCAGCAATAGAAAGTGAAACATATGTTGAACTCACCAGAGCCCAAGGGAATATTAAGAAAATGCAAAGCCATTTTGAAAAATATTTTGAGCAAATCAACGAGATTTGTGATGTTTACTCTAATGCAATCAACTGTAGAGCCCATGCCACCAATTATACCCTATTATTTTTGGAACATTACATGTTTTTAAGGGTAAAATCCATTAGAGAAGGTAAGCCAATTAAATTTACCACTATCCCTGAGTTCATTTCATGTTTCATAGAACAATAAGAGAAGGTACAATATTTTCTGTGTGAGTTATACTTCCATAATTTCATTTTGGAAGAAGACAGGAAAAATAATCCTCGTCCCTTTATTGGGGACATTCAGTTTCAGACATTCCTTTCCTTCACTAAGAACCAAGTCAGATGGGGTAAAGCCCACAATAATTTTATAAAGAGGGAAACCGGTTTAGATCTCTGGATAAGGGGAGATCCTCCAAAGTATTTTACAATTGTTATGTGACATAGAACCTTTATGAAAAGGGAGAGGGTCAGAGAATCTCTATCCCCCATATATTGACAATTTATCCATTCAGGAATCATATATTTTAGAGAACTCAAAGAAGAATCTCTTACTGCTTATAAGGTGAGATGGGATTCATCCTCAAATGAAGTCAAAAGTAGGGAACCCTTTGGGTACAGGAATTTCTTTCCAGCTACCTTCTGAGTAGAAAGGTATTCTAGACTACTCCAGGAGGAAGTACTTGCTTGGATTGGGTGTAGGTATAATCCTCCTCTCATCTGGTTTCCTCTAGAAAGCTACCAGAAGGATTATAAAATTAATAAGAAGAGGGAGGTTGTTTCTTTTGAAGAGTTCAAAAGAAGTAATGGGTTTAGGAGACTTGGAGAACCAACTTTTCCTCCTTACAAAATCACTGCATTACATGTAAGATCTAAGCTTGCATAAAGACATGTAAGAAGGTAAGCTAGGGGGTATGTTGGGTTATGAAAAAGGTACAAATATCCTCCTTATCCCCATAGTTCATGATACAATCTTGAGTGTCTTTTCTGTTAATTAGGGATAAATAGAATAGAAAATGATTAATATGTCTTCTAGTGATATTGTTGAAGTCATGTTGAATATATTCTAAACTACGGTTGGAATTGTTTTATTTTCTTACATGATTGGTTAAGTATTGTCAAAACCGAAATAGAAAAGGAAATCTTGAAGATGCGTGAGCCATTGAAGGTTAAGGACGTTTGGCGCAAAAGTCGTTTTAAAGATGATTCGGTTTTCTATATTGTAACTTTATAATAGTAAATCAATCCTGAGGATATTTCGATCTTTAGGATGGCTTGATTTACTCAAATTATTGTATATATAGAGGATAATAGATCATAAAAGACAATCTAAGAAGCATGTTCAAGTATTTAGACTCAGATTTACTTTGTGCAAGACATTTTTGTGAATGGTGTATCAACTATGAAGTTAATAAAAGATTTGATCGTTTTCACCATTTCTACATACTGAGTTTCTAGTAGAAGTGCTTCTAAGGACCAAGGGCCTAGTGTAAAGGAGCTATTGCTTCAGCTGTAATTGTATTAGTTTGATTTTTGTTTTATGATTCAATTCTCTTTCACAATAGTGAAAACGAATGCACAAGCGTGTTAATGATTCCATATGGTTTGCATATAGAAGATAGACATTTCTCTTGAGTTTTAATGATTTCTGATTCAAACTTCCATTATTGTAGTTTGTTTCTTGACTGTTCCTCACGTTTTCATACGCGTTGTTCCTTTTACTTACATTCGCATTTGTTGTTCCTTTCGAATAGGTTACAATTTGTCGTTCTGTTTAGTTAAAGTTACAATTGTTGTTCCTTTCCATTCAATTATATTTGTTGTTCCTTTCGATTAGATTACAATTGCATTTTCTTTCCATTAGAGTAATTTGCTATTTCCTTTCCAACAATTCGATTCATAGTTAATAGTTAATTATGCAAGTCTTTACTTAGATTCAATCATTGTTTTTTAGTTAAATGAATTTGGCAGGTTAGCTAGTTCCTTTTCATTCACAACATGTCAGCAATTAGATTTCAATTATGTTAAGTAAGATCTTAATATTAGAATATTTAAATGAACATTTGAGGAACTTGATTGTGGATAAACTCAGGTTTGCTTTAGCTACGTGATTTTAGCCTTTACAAGCTATCTACATAGACTTTACTGATGTTCTTGAGATAAAAGACGAATCCTTGGGTTGATAAATTAATTTTAAACCAAGATTCTTTTTAGGACATCTTTAGACCCCAACAATGGTATGGATGTGAAGGAGAGCACACGTATCAATATTTCCCAAAAAATTAAGATAGGATGATGTAACATCCCCATTTCCAAACCCCAAACTAGCGATGTATATTATAAATGTAATATATAGTGGAGGGCCAAGAAATATAATATGTAAATGATGTAAATTGAAGATAATGAATAAAATTTATCACCAAATATAGATGGACATGGACAGAGATTTGGGAGATTAGAATCCACAAGAGAGGGAAGGGGTCGAAGGGGGAGAGAGTTTACCCATGTTTATTTAAACCAAACCATTTCTTTATAAATTATCCTTACAATGAATGTTCCATTATTTGTCAAGTGTTCTAGAGCCTAATCATTGAATTCATGTAAGAGGGTGGGTGTGAGAAGTCACATCCCATAGTTATTGATATCATGGGGGTTGAGTAAAATCAACTTGGAGAAGAATGTAAGTCAAGCAAGAAAGAGAAAGAGGGGAATTTCTTATCAGTAGGAAACCAGAATGACATGTTTATGTTTTTTCATGGAGATTTGTTTTTTAAATAGAATTTTCTAGACAACAAAGGAGTTTTGAATTTGAAGCTTGAAGGTACCTATTGTGGGTATTTTTAATAGTTGTTTGGAGTTGTAATTTTGTGGAGAAAGATGTTGTGGTCCTGTGAGTAACATTTTATTCGAATATTATCAAGGGAAGTGCATTTTTTTTTCTTGGGTGAATTCTTGTTGCAACTGTAGAATTGTCGAGGTCCCAGTAGAGAGATTTCTTGTCCAACCTATGTTGGAAGACCTATATGAGAGTGGAAAGGATTGAGGGACTCTAATAAGTGAAGGGTGATTCCATCCCTTGGGTTGTATAGGTTGTGAGGAAGAGAGTTGGTGGACTAGAATTAGTTCTTGGAATTGATTGTTGAGAGGGGGACATTAGCCAACCCTGGGGACCATCGTTTCTTGTGGATTCATAGTGCCATCTTAGGGGTGACTTTTTGTTGATAAATGGAACAAAAAAACTATGATTGGGAGGAACATCCATCCTTTGCAGCAAGTTTCATATTTCTTAGCATGAGTGTTGTTATTTGATGTTTTTATTCATGTTAAATGTTGATATAGTTGTTGTGCATTTTACTATGAGTCTTGGTTATTTCTACTTGTTGTGAGTAGATTGATAGACACAAATATCTATTTTTATGGTTGAATGATGTTGTATGTATTTATTTGTTGTTGTACATAGTTAAAGTAGTTCCATTCATGATTTTTGTTTGTATGGATAGTTTAATGAACTTGAATTTCATGTTGTGTATTATTTTATGCGTTTAATTGGTAGCGGAAAATTGTAGTAGTAACGTGATCTAGCTTGGAGCTGGGTGCATTACAAAGTGGTATTTGAATTTAAGTTCAACGCTAGATCTATATGGGCCAAGAACCTATCTGAATTCAAACAAATTCATGGTTATATATTTTAATCTATGCGAATTTGTGGGAAAATGATGAAAAATCAAAGCGAAATCCCCAAATTTGTCATCAAATTTAGGACATAGTTTTTTCATATCCATTGAAGGAAGGTTTAATGGAGTCAATATACAGAGTTGTAGAGCTAACTTCGGCATAGAAGGTCAAAATTCATGTTTAATGGCCATTGCAGAATTGGGTGAAGTTTAATGGATGGAGCACTGAGAACACTTTTGATCTTGAGATCAATGACCCATATTCATTTTAATATTTTTAAAAAATTATAAGGTTTTTAGAGTTAGAAATTTCAAGTAGATCAACGACCAAGATTCATTTCAATGGTTTTGAAAATGAGACAAATTGACAGTATGGATTCATTTTCGGTCATTAGGAAGTTGGAGTCGATTGATAGTGAGGATTTTCTATCATAGCTTGGAAAATAGAGAAAATTGATGGTTAAGACTCATCGATAGAGATAGGAGATGTTTTATGGATCAACGGTCATGATTTTTCAGAATTGAAGATTGATGATCCAAATTCATCTAGGATTTGATCAAAAATTTCCTAAGGGATGGAGTTGGCCAAGAGAGTTCGCCAATGGATTATGGTTGGGTTGGATGAATTGGTGAAGTGTTTCATTTTCCAATGAAATTTTTTGATGACCATGGTTGGATCCTTAAATTTGGCAAAGTGTTTTGTTCGCCAATGAAAATCATTAGCGACCGATGGTTAAGTTGGCCATTTTAGCAAAGTGTTTTGAACAAGCAAGAGAAAGAATTGATCAATGATGGTCGAGGGTCGCCAGAATTGGTGAGGTTTTCAATTCACCTAAGATAATTTATTGTTCACAAAAGAAGGAAGGAAGGTGATGACATGGCATGCTATGTCAACATCCATGTGTCATGCCAAGTCAACCATGTTGATTCCTTAGGATGAAATATCATTCCATTTCATCATCCATGTGTCATGAAATGTCATTATCCATGTGTAATGTCACATCAGTATATTTTCCATGTCATCCAAGAGATGGTCGATGACCGATGATCGGGTCGACTGAATTGGTGAGGAGTTTNAGGATGAAATATCATTCCATTTCATCATCCATGTGTCATGAAATGTCATTATCCATGTGTAATGTCACATCAGTATATTTTCCATGTCATCCAAGAGATGGTCGATGACCGATGATCGGGTCGACTGAATTGGTGAGGAGTTTCATCCACAAAAAAAAATCACCGACAATTGATGGTCGAAGGTCAACTTGGTCAATTTGGTGACATTTTTCGATCAGTTTCAAAAGGAAAGGGTTGATGGTTGATGGTTGGGTTGAAAATTTTGCAAAAGTGTTTTCTTCTTCCAAAGGAAAATATCGATCATCGATCTTTGATGGAACTCAGATCAATGGTCCAAATTGTTTTAAGTTGTCGATCAATGGCAGAAATTGATCCACAAGGTTTGGAAAGTATTAGTGGATAAAAATATCATATTTCACCCGATTTGATATCGACGACTTAGATTTAAAATACTATTATAAGAGTAAAACAATCAAATTTCTTTGAAAATTTTAGATTTTTGAAGGGCATAAACTTTTGGGATGTTTTTGAAGTGCTAAAGGATTTTTTTCGGAAATAAAAATCCATGAGAGTAGAGTGTACCTTAGTTACACTTTGTGTACACTCTGTCTCTATAGATCAAATAAAGTAACTCAGATATATATTTCCAATGAGCTACTCTATGCACAAAACAGAGCTCGTATGAGAAGGTTACAACTGAAAGAATCAACGTAAAATTTCAGTTCCAGTTTACTTCCAAAGGGAATAAATCATTCCTCAAAAGTTTTTTTGAGGAACAAGAGAAGTCTATGGAAATATTTCGAATCATAGAAGACATCCATGGAGTCAAATTTGGAATTTGGGTATGTAAAAAGGTCTAGGAAGGAAAATAAGATGGTTGTAGCATATAGGGATAAAATGGGAAAAATAGTCTAAACATTTGCAGACCATAACTTTCAGCTCACAACTCAAATTTGAGAAAATAAATATTAGTCGGAAAGTTATTGAGGATGATAATACATATATGCACCCATAATTTTTAATTGGTTACTAAAATTCTCTCAAAAAGTATTAAAACAATTATGCAATAGTAAGTGAGTGAAAAATGCAGCTTGTGGATGTTGTAACATTCACTCAAAACTGATAATGAGGCATGAGTACAACCATTGGAGATATTTTTCAAAGAATAATGTTTTTAAGGAATCAAAATTTGACTTTGTTCATTGTGTCACTCATAAATTGACAGGAAAAATAACATGTATTCTAATAAATGAAATGTTTTATAGTATGCATGTGTTAACAATAATTATTACTTGCACATTTTCTTGTAGAATTATAGTTACAAGAAAGTAGAATTTGTTGGACACACCGACCACACTTAAAGGGGGGGGGGTGAATGAGTGTGGGGACATTTTTCAATCTTCCCTTCAAAAAAATCCTTAGTTAGCAATCACCATTTATTCATCACTTATTACTGTGATTTATAACCAGTCACATGTGAACTATATCAACAATAGATAACAACAACCTATATAACAAAAAAATCATCACCATAGGGAACATAAAGAACACAATATGTATGTACAATTTTCTTTTTATTACGGACTACAATCCTTGGGTTATCAACAACAACTGAATAGAGTTACTACTCCACAAGAGCACTAGCTCTATAATGCAAGACTCAACTTACACAACTCAACACCAACTGAGAAGAGGAATCAATCCTCAATAGATACCAATATTTCAATAGGTACATGACCTATCAGTAATGAATCATGCATATGTATGTGCCCTACCAGTAGTACAACTCATGTATATACACAACCTGTCTGTACTACAACATGCGTATCACTTTTGAGTTACTTAGTGGTTTTCTCTTCAAGACAAACTTAGATCCTCTACAGCCTTCAGTCACAATCACTTATGTCTTTCACTGTCCAATCTGAACCATAACCAATCACAACACATCCAATATTTCTAAAAAATTACTCATGCTCCTCAACTGGCATACAATATGGATGTTATTCAATCATGTATACGCAACCAGTATACTATGGAAATCATATCAGTACTAAACCATAAGAGTGATTCTCACTCCATCAAACAATACAAATCAAATCAATACAACCATACCAACAATTCCTTAAGCATTCATCATTAAATATGAAAGAGTATCCATAAAGACAACTATGTAACCATACCATAGTTTCTATGGCAGATCTGAGCCCATCGAATGAAGATATGGAACTTGCTTCAGTCTTCAAGAACCTAATCATCAACTCACATCCAAGTCTTCATGACTTCTTCATTGTATGCACTCCATCCTCCTTCAACCCGCATATGTATGTGTTTTATCTCACTGCAACCTGCACATGTAAGCTCTCTGGCCCTCTGTTGCTTGCGTACTCCTTCAAAAACTAGGGTTTCTAAACTTTTGAAACTTTCTCCATCAAGATATCAGACATACAGAAACTTTGATGCATCCATGAGATCCTCCAGACTCTCTCTCTCTAAGAATAGATCTTCAATACATTCTCAAGAGATTCATTTCACAAGAGACCCTTGCCTCTTATTTATACTCTACAAGTAGCTTCCTTAGAAGCATATTCTAGGTCATTTTTCCCACATAGCCAATTTGTCCACATAATCACTTATGTTCAACTTTTACCAATTTCCCACTTGTCCATGTATCCAATATCCACTTGACCACTTAACCCTCTTTCCTCATTTTAGGGTTAATCTTCTCATAACTACTTTTCATAAATAGAAAGTTCTCTATTTATTTGATTATTTTCAATAATCCTCCTTGACTTTGTCACTTTTCTTTATTATTTAAATAATCACTTCAATTTGTTTAAATAATATCTTATTTGTAATCATTTTGACTTCTTTGACCTTTTGGGGCTTCAAGCCATCATATGAGGGTCCTCCAACTTCGTAAGGCCATAACTATCAAACCGTGAGGAGTTATGTGACGTTCCACATACCACCAAAAATGGAATGACATGTACTATCCATATAGAATAGTTTTACCTACAAATTCAATAATATTCATATCATTATTCCATACTTTAAGCATGGGTTCTCTAACCATACTTCTAGGATAACTCAACTGCAAAGCGTCTTCCCATGAGGGCTTTCACCATAAGGGGACCAATTTGGAGTTCATCCATTTGTAATCCTTATCAACCATGATAATACAATAATGAGTCATTTTTACATCAATCCAACTTGGGTCCATATATCAATGACAACTCATTTATCCATCTTCATTTATGCATCATCTATCAATGAAAACTCATTGATCCATCTTCATTTATGCATCATCTATCAATGACAACTCATTGATACATATTCATATATGAATCATCTATAAATGGAAACTCATCGATCCATCTTCATCTATGCAGCATATATCAATGAAAACTCATTCATCCATATTGCATCCATGCATGACATCATATGACTATGATTCCACTTGACATCAATCCATTCACATCAAGGACAATACATACTTCATCAATATATTACATGATATCATATGACTATGATTCCACTTTCCATCAATCCATTTTCATCAAGGACAATACATACTTCATCAATATACTATGAAAATACATTGTTCATTTGAGATCAAACTTTTGACCTTTGAAATCAATCAATCATCCTTTGGCATTAATCAATTACTTGACATCAATCAATCAATCATCCTTTAGCATACATGACAACATGATTAAAGAAAATTTAGTTCCTATATGAGAAATATAAATAGGGAGGATGAACAAGGTTCTTACAGCCACAAAGAAGAGATAAAAGGTCTAAATGTTAGCAAGGGAAACACTAAGAAATATTCTAATCGAAGAATGGATAGGGAGGAGATTGTAATTATGAGAATTCGACAAAGAGAAGTGTAAATATATAGAGATGATAATGAAAATATCATGAAATCTCAGGAGGAGATACTACACATACTTAATATGTTGCAGAAGAAATTCAACAAATATTCAGGAACAAGAGAAGAAGCTAGTCATAGGAAAGTGGAATTATCTAGATCTCATGATAGGAGGGATGATCATGGAGAATATAGATGATCGTGGAGTTATAGGACAAATCAACATCATCAATCCTCGGGGAACTCAACCAGGAGATCATATGTTCATTTAAGGTCGACAATCATCCCAAGTATGTCCCCTGCTAGAAACCAAAAGAGGAGACATGGGTCATATAGCTTGCAAGGGGAGCTGAGGAAAATCAAGACACCATCATTTGATGGAGAGAACAAGAAAGGAGAAGATGCATAAGCACGATTATTGGAAATGAGGAAATATTTCTAGTTGCATGATTATTCATGAAATGTAGAAGCCCAAATTGTAGCCAACCACCTTCAAGGAAAGGCATCTATGTAGTGGGATCGACTGAACCAGGTTAAGCACATTGACAAGAAGACAATTTATTGGAAGTGATTGAATAAATATTTGCAGCAACACTACTTGTTAGAGAAAAATTATGAACATAATATTTTAATATTTCTTTGTACTCAAGGTTGGGAACATCACCATAGATGAATATGAAAGGAAATTCTTGGAAATTCTTAGGTATGTGAGCTTCATCTAGGATGAGAAGGTAAAAATTTAGAGGTTCTTGAGTGTACTTACATCCCTTTACAAGGATAAAATTTAGTTTGACGAGCCTAAGGATTTAGAATAATCCATAAGAAAGGATACGTATTTGTATGAGCAGAACAACGAAAGGACAACTTTCAAATATTTTTGGGAAGATAAGAATAAAGGAAATATGGATAAAAGGAAGAAATTATTCAATGTCCCTTTCATCAAAATATATAACAAGAATATAAGAAAGATAAATCATCTGAAAGTGATAAAAAAATGATAGATTCCTTAGGAAAGAGGCTAAGAAAACAACCCAGAAAGTTTTTGGGATGTGAAGGAGATCACATGTATAAATATTGTCCTCACCAGGGATATAAAATAAATATTGTGCATAACATCAAGCAAGAGGAGACAATATAGGATGTGATAAGAATCATGCCAAATATCTATGAATCATTTGACAATAAACAAGAAGAATATCAATCCCACATGATTGAAGTGGAAAGTAATATTGATAATCATCCCATATCTATTTTGAATTATTCTAGATCTAGTGATAGCTATATAGATCCAAATCTAGTTGAAAGATTTAAATTGAAGAAATGTAAGCATGAAAAGTCTTGGTTAGTTCAGCTAGCTACCAGAACCAAGAGAAGAATTACTGATTTTGTTAATGATTTCCCAATAAACATGAATGTATTTGAAAATCATACCGCTTGGGTTTTATGATTGCTTGATTGGTATGGATTGGCTAGAAAAGCATCATGTTGTCTTATATTTTTAGAAAAAGGATTTCACATGTCTTGATGTGGAATGTAATTCAAGAATAGTGCAATGTATTCCAAGGCCAATGTCTTTTCGAGATATTTCACATTGTAGTTGAAAATATGTTTTAGAAAATATTTCCAAACATATGCAACCCATATTTAAGAGTCAATGAAGGATAAGGAGATGAGTCTTGAAGGAATATGAAGATGTTTTTTGGGAGTTTCTAGGATTTTCACTAAAGAGAGATATATATTTCTCTATTGACTTAATGTCTAGAGCTTCCCTAGTGTCCAAAAATCCCTACAAAATGAGCATGATAGAGCTAAAAGAGTTGCAAATGTATCGAGAAGACCTACTAAAGAAAGACTACATACTCCCAATTGTTTCTCCATGGGGTTCCGTCGTTCTTTTCAAGAAAAACAATTGAACTTTGAGGTTATGTATTGACTTCAAAAAAATGAACAAGCTTGCGATGCAAAACAAATATCCTTTTCCAAATATTGGTGATCGTTTTGATTAGTTTAAAGGAGCAAATTTATTTTTCAAGATTGACTAGAGATCTGGTTATCATAAATTGACAACAAGAGAAGAAGATACTAGAAAAAAAACCTTTAGGAAGAGGTTTGGACACTATAAATTTGTAGTGGTTACTTTTAGGTTGACAAATGCACCCATTACATTTATGTGTTTGATGAATGGGGTGTTCATAGATTTCCTGGACAAGTTTGTCATTGTATTCTTGGATAATATTCTTATCTATTCCAAGATACGGGAGTAGCATAAGAAACATTTGAGGATATTCATAAAAGTGTCGAGAGACCACAAATTATATGCCAAATTGATCAAATGTGATTTTTATCAAAAGCAAATCTGTTATTTGGGTCACATTGTTTCAGAAAATGGCATAGCAGTGGATCTAGAAAAGATTGAAGCAATACAAATTTGGCCAGTTCCAATAATTGTTTCAGAGGTTAAATCATTTATGGCTCTAGCTAGTTATTACAAGAGATTCAATGCAATATTCTCGAATATTGCATACCTAATAACATCTTTGCAAAATAAAGAAGTAAAATTTGAATGGACTTACAAGTGTGAAGAAAATTTCCAATGCTTGAAGGATTTACTAATCGATGCACCTATTTTAAAAGTTGTAAATCTAGATGAGGATTTTGTTGTGTGCACAAATGCATGCAAGGAGGGGCTCAATGGATTCCTTACACAAAATGGACATGTAGTTTGTTATGAGTCCAGAAAGTTGAAGGAGCATGAAATAGAATGTTCCAAACATGACTTAGAGTTGGAAGGAATAGTACATGCCTTAAGGATGGGGAGGAATTACCTCATGGGAGTAAAATATTGAAAATAGGACATACCATAGTGGCCTAAAATACTTGTTTGAACAACCACCACTAAATTCTGTAAAAACTATATGTCTAGAATTTCTTAGTGAATATGAATCTGAGATAAAGAACATAAAAGGAAAACAAAACAAGGTGGTTGATGCACTTAGAAAAAGGGTGCATAAAACACATGTTGTAACCATTAGTATGTACATGACATATTTAAAAGATAGAATTGTAGAGGTTGTAAAAACATACCAATATTATGTGCAAGTCAAATAAATCCTACAACAAAATAGTGTACAACAAAAATATAAGGATTAGAAACTATAAGAGGATGAAATAATCTTATTTTTGAATAGATTTTGTGTTCCCAATTCTAAGGAATTGAGAAATTATGTTCTAAAGGAGATGCATAATCTTCCATACACTGGACATAGCATACCGAAAAACTATTACAGTTGTAAGAGGCCAATATTTTTGGCATGATATTAAGAGATATGTCAATGATTATTTGGATAGATGCATGGAATGTCATAAGGTAAAGGATGAGCACATACATCCAATGATATTTCCCTATCCATTTCCCATTCTTGAATGGAAATGGGAAGTTTTTACTATAAATTGTATTACCAAATTTCCTAGGACAACAAGTCAACATGATTCCTTCATGGTAGTGGTGGAAAATCTTACAAAGGCTACACATTTCATTCCCATAAAATTAACTCATAAGGAAGACAATATTGATAAAATTTATATGAGAGAAATTTCTAGGCTATATGGTGTGCCTAAGGAAATAGCGTCATATCGAAATCCCAAGTTCACTTCCAATTTTTGGAAGTGTTTATTTAAAGGTTTTGGGACCAATATGAGTTTCAATAGAACATATGACCCAGAGTCATATGGGAATATAAAAAGGATTAATCAGATATTTGAATATATGTTGAGAATGTATGTAATGGAAAATCCTTCTAGGTTGGAGGAATATAACCATTTAGTTGAGTTTTCTTACAATAATGGGTAAAAATAATCATTGAATATGATCCATTTTGAAGCATTGTATGGCAAAAAATGAAACACACTAGTAAGTTGGGATAACCTAGGAGACAAAGTCATAATTGTGCCATAATTATTAAGGGGAATGGAAGAAGAAATGGTAAATATTGGGCATAATTTTAAAGTTCTTCAAGATAGGAATAAGATATGTTTTGATAAAATAAGAACACATAGAGAATTCAAATTTGGAGAGCATGTGTTTTAAAATTTAAAGCCAAGAGAAGCTCGCTGAAATTTGGAAGTTTCCCAAAGTTGGCAGTGTGATACTGTGGTCCTTTTGAGATCTTAGAAAAGATAGGGCCAGGTACATACATGATAGCATTACCTACATCCATGAAAATTCATAATGGGTTCCATGTATATTTAATGAAAAATTATGTACCTGGTACTAATCATGCGATTGATTGGAATGCGATTTAAGTGGAATGCGAAGGGGGTTTCTAGGTGGAACCAGTGTGCATCCTAAATCATAAATTCAATGATATTAGGAACAAATCCATCGTCTTGGTAAAGATTCAATGGACCTGCTATGATATTGAATATGCTATGTGGGAGGATAAGGAAGCCATGCGGGAAGCATACTCACAAATTGTTGCAACCTTTGAAGAAAATTGAATGTACATTTGTACATAAGTAAATGAAGATTCCATTTTGGAAGTTGGAGTTCCTTTATCCACAAATTTGATATTTCCTATCCAACCAATGTGTAGATGGAGGGGAAGAGGGACTTTCTCATTGGAATTGCTCCATGAGTCATTAAATTGTAGAATTATCAAGTATTTTGAAGTAATATTTTTATATATGTCAATGTGTAAATCGTATGTTTATGTGTACTAAGGACAATGCAGTTCATAGATGGAGGGCAATGCATCATCCCCATTTTCAAACCCCAAAATAGTGATGTGTATTCTACATGAAATATATGATCGAGGGGAAAACAATGCAATATGTAAATGATGCAAATTGAATATAATGAATAAAATGTATCGTTAACTGCAAATGGACAAGGAAGGAGATTTGAGGGATTAGAATCCATAAGAGAGGTAAGGGGTACAAGGGGAGTAGAGTTTACACATGTATATTAAATCCAAACCATTTCTTTCTAAATTATCCTTACGGTGAACCTTCCATTATCTATTGATTGTTCTACATCCCAATTATTGAATTCATGTAAAAGGGTGGGTGTAAGAAGTCACATTCCATAGTTATTGAGAGCATTGGAATTGAGTAAAATTAGCTTTGGGAAGAATGTAAGTCAACAAGAAAGAAAAAGAGGGGAAATTCATATGGGTAGGAGATCAAAATGACACATTCACATTTTTACATGGAGAGCTATTTTTACATGGATTTTTTTGGAAATCAAAGGAGTTTTGAGTGTTGAACCTTGAAGGAAACTATTATGGGCATATTTGTAGGTGTTTGGAGCTATAATTATTTGGAGAAAGAGGGAATGCGATTGTGATTAACATTATGTTCGAAATTCATCAAAGGAAGTGAGTGTTTTGTTGCTGGAAGAATTCATGTTGCATCTATATAATTCTCGAGGTCTCAACAGAAATATTTATTGTCCAACCTATGCTAGAATCACCATAGTGTAGTGGAAAGGCTTGAATTATTGTGAGGAGTGAAGGTATATTCCATCCCTTTGGTTGTGTAGGTTGTGGTGAAGAGAGTTAATGGACTAGAATTATCTATGGGAATGGACTATTGACAGGGTCACATTAGCCATCCTTAAGGACCACCATATCTTATGGATTCATAGCCACAACTCAGGGGTGACTTGTTATTGAGATCTAGAAAAATAAATCTATGGTTATGAAGAACATTCATCCTCTAGAGAAGGTTGCATATTTCTTAAGATATGTGTTCTTATTTTTTTTTGTTTATTCATGTTAAATGTTGATATAGTTCTTGTGCATTTTACTCTGACTTGTGTTGGTTATTTCTACTTGATGTGAGTAGTTGATGCACATGAATCTCTATTTTTATGGTTGAATGATGTTTTATGCATTTATTTATTTTTGTAGACAATTAAAGTAGCTGCATTCATGTTTTTATTTAGTATGGACAATTGAATGACCTTGAATTTCATGTTGTGTATTATTTTTTGCATTTATAATTGGTAACATAAAATTTTACTGGGTCATTTTAGCAGTAATAGGATCCATATTGGGGTTGGGGGAGTTACATATGAGGAATATACATAACATCCAATAAATCTATATGGTGGAGTATGTGGGAAAGAGAATGCAAAGGATGTATTTATCGTTGGACACAAGACAAGTAGATTAGCAATCCCATGTGATTAAGGTAGACGGTAAGATTGATAATCATCTCATAGCCATGTGTATTGATTCTAGAGATATTCATAGCTATATAGATCCAAATAGAATTAAAATATTTAAATTGAATATATGTAAGCATGGAAATTATTGGTTGGTTAAACTAGCCATTGGAACCAAGAGGAAAATCAATGAACTTCTCAAGGATTTCCCAATAAACATGATTTGAGTCATAACTAAGGAGATTTGAATACCATACCACTTGGATCATATGATTTCGTAATTGGTATGGTTTTTTTGGAAAATAAAGGTTCAAGGTATTCCAAAGATGGTGCAAGGTATTCCAAGAACTATTTCTATTAGAGAGATTTCAAAATTGCAATTAAAGAATTTTTTTAGGAAAATGTGCGAGATATACATACAACTCATATGGAGAAGAAAACAAATAATAAGGATACAAATATTGAATATTATCCAGTCTTGAAGGAACATGAATATTTGTTTGTTGAATTGCTAGGATTTCCACAAAAGAGAGACATTTACTTCTCTATTGACTTAATTGCTAGAGCTTCCCGGTGTCCAAAAATCCCTTGAGAATGAGCCCACAAAAGCTACAAGAGTTGTAGATTCATCTAGTAGATTTGTTGAATAAGGGGTACATATGCCCAAGTGTTTCTCCTTGAGTTTCCTTGGTTATTTTTGTGAACAAAAATGATGGAAATTTTGGGTTGTGTACTGACTTCAGACAACTAAACAAGGTTACTATGAACAACAATTATCCAATATTTAGGCCACATTGTCTCAGAGGATGACATAGTATCGATCTAGAAAATATTGAAGCAATTGAAATTTGGCTAACACTAAAGAATATTTCAAAAGTTATATCATTTATGGGTCCAGTTAGTTACTACAAGAGATTCATTGTATTTTTCTCTAATATTTCATAGCTAATCACTTCCCTTAAAATGAAAGGAATACAATTTGAATGGACTACCAAGTGTGAAGATTGTTTCCATCACTTGAAGGAATTATTGACCAGTGCACCTATTTTATAGGTTGCAAATACATATGAGAATTTGGTTGTGTGTATAGATGCATTCAAGGAATGGATTGGTGGATTTATTATACAAAATTATCATGCCATATGTTATGAGTCAAGGAATATTAAAGAAAATGAAATAAATTATTCCACACATGGCTTGGAATTGGAAGCAATAGTCCATGCCTTAAACATGTGGAGACATTACCTCATATGTAGAAAATTTGAACCGAGGACAAACCATATTTGTATGAAGTACTTGTTTGAGTATCCAACACTAAATTCTAGACAAGATAGATGGTTGAAATTTCTTAGTGAATATGTCTACAACATCAAGCACATCAAGGGAAAATATAAAAAAGTGTCTTATGCACTCAATAGAAGGCTGCGAAAAATTCATACTACATGAAATAGTATTCACAAGATAGATTTAAATGACAAAATATTAGAAGTTATAGCAACAAAGAAACATTATGTGCAAGTTAAACAAATATTACAATAAGATAGTATACAACAAAAATTTAAAGATTGTAGGCTAGAAGAGGATGTAATCTTCGTATATAAGAACAAATTTAGTTTTAGAAGAGATTCACAATGTGTCATAGGATGAACATATGGGGTCGCATAAAACAATTGTGGTTGTAAGAGGAGAATACTTTTTGGACCAATATGAAGAAATATGTAGTTGATTTTATTGCAAGATGCATGGATTTTCATAAGGTAAAGGTTGAGCATATACATCCAACAAGATTGATATAGTCATTTCCCAATCATGAATAGAAATTGGATATTGTTACCATATATCTCAGTAGTAAGTTTCCCAAAACAAAAATAAAGCATGATTCCATCATGGTCACGGTGGAAAAGCTTACAAAGGATACACATTTTATTCTAGTAAAAATGACTCACAATGAAGCCAATATTGTAGAGATTTATAAAATGGAAATTCACAAGTTGTGTATAAAAAAATAGTGTTAGACAAAGATCCCAATTTCACTTCCATATTTTGGAAGGGGTTGTTTAAGGTATATGAGACTAATTTTAATTTCAATACAAAATATCACTAAGAGTCAAATGGGTAGATAAACATGATCAAGTAGATAATTGAAGATATGTTGAGAATGTATGTAATGGCCAAGACTTATGGGTGGGAAGACTATCTTCATTTGGTTGAATTTGATTACAATAATGGGTATCAAGAATCATTCAACATGATCCCTCTTGAATCATTGTATTCTAGAAAATGTAACACACTAGTGAGATGGGATAACCCAACAAACATAATCATTATTGGGCCATAATGTCTAATGGAAATGGAAGAGAAAATTCCAAAGATTAGGTAAAATTTAAACATTGCACATGATAGGAAAAAGAGTTATGCCCAAAAAGGAATAATACACATGGATTTCAAATTGGGTGAGCATGTGTTTTTAAAAGTTAAGGCCAATAGGACAAACTAGAAAGGAAATATATATTGTCATAATTACACTTACTTAAATGACGATTAGCTATTTTAGCAATGGAACATACAAAACAATATTTGAGGTGGCACTCAACAGCCTACTTCATGCATGGATTGGTAGTTTTTTGTTGTAATGTTGCATTTTTTACATGCCAATAGATTTGGAGAAATGAGATTCAAAAGGAAACAAATCCTTGGGTTCACCTATAGGTACACACATCTTCTCAAGATCATCATATGAAAGAAAATAAATTAAATCGATGACATGAAATCTGGTGGTAGTGTGGTGTCCTTGTTGGAGGGTTGCATAAATGTTTTCCAAATATGTGTCTCTTTGTAGAACTCCAACCAACATTTTNCACATCTTCTCAAGATCATCATATGAAAGAAAATAAATTAAATCGATGACATGAAATCTGGTGGTAGTGTGGTGTCCTTGTTGGAGGGTTGCATAAATGTTTTCCAAATATGTGTCTCTTTGTAGAACTCCAACCAACATTTTTTCTCACATCCTTTAGTACCGTGAACCATTGTCATTGCTAGAGGTTGGAAACTTAAAAAATGAGGCTTCAAAAAGCTTATTCTCTCTTCATCCTCGATGTTTGATAATCAAGTGGAACTTCTGTAATAAATTCACACATTTCATATGGACTGTGTTCTCAAGTTTTCTCTAGGTTTACACGAATTGGAGTTCACTAATATTGGGAAGTTGGCCAAAGTTGGGAGTGAGATATTGTGAGATATTCGATTTTATAGATATAATAGGTCACATTGCATATATTATTTCATTACACACATCCTTGAAAAATTATAATGTGTGTCATGTGTCATTATTAAATAAATATGTGTATGATCCTAACCTTGTAATTGATTGGACTATGATCCAAGTGGAACATGAAAGGAAATTTTGGGTAGAGGTAGTGCACATCCTAGACTTGAAATTCAAATTTTTGAAATACAAACCCATTGGCATGGTAAAGGGACAATGGACATGATATGGTCCTGAAGAGGCCACATGGGAGCATGAGGAGGTCATCCGGGAGGAGTACTTGCAATTTTTTCCAAATTTTGAACAAAATTGAATATACATTTGTATATAACTATTCAAGACTCCATTTTAGTAGTTGGAGTTCCTTGAGCCAAAAAATTTAGAATTNCACATCTTCTCAAGATCATCATATGAAAGAAAATAAATTAAATCGATGACATGAAATCTGGTGGTAGTGTGGTGTCCTTGTTGGAGGGTTGCATAAATGTTTTCCAAATATGTGTCTCTTTGTAGAACTCCAACCAACATTTTGTCTCACATCCTTTAGTACCGTGAACCGTTGTCATTGCTAGAGGTTGGAAACTTAAAAAATGAGGCTTCAAAAAGATTATTCTCTCTTCATCCTCAATGTTTGATAATCAAGTGGAACTTCTGTAATAAATTCACACATTTCATATGGAATGTCTTCTCAAGTTTTCTCTAGGTTTACACGAATTGGAGTTCACTAATATTCGGAAGTTGGCCAAAGTTGGGAGTGAGATATTGTGAGATATTCGAATTTATAGATATAATAGGTCACATTGCATATATTATTGCATTACACACATCCTTGAAAAATTATAATGTGTGTCATGTGTCATTATTAAAGAAATATGTGTATGATCCTAACCTTGTAATTGATTGGACTATGATCCAAGTGGAACATGAAAGGAAATTTTGGGTAGAGGTAGTGCACATCCTAGACTTGAAATTCAAAGTTTTGAAATACAAACCCATTGGCATGGTAAAGGGACAATGGACTTGATATGGTCCTGAAGAGGCTACATGGGAGCATGAGGAGGTCATCCGGGAGGAGTACTTGCAATTTTTTCCAAATTTTGAACAAAATTGAATATACATTTGTATATAACTATTCAAGACTCCATTTTAGTAGTTGGAGTTCCTTGAG
>SNQJ01S0098988.1:34413-50768 GCA_010110895.2 Picea sitchensis | reverse complement strand
TAGTGGACCTAGTCCACCTTACATTGAATGACCTCCACTATTATCACTATGGGCCCTCTGGCCCCCCCTACTACCTCTCTAGCTACCTTACATGAAAGCACTCAGCTCTATCTTTCAACATTAGAAATTTAACACACATTCATGAATGATGCATATTGGGGAAGTGACGAACCGATTTGATGTTGTCAGCCAGGTAGTACATCTCCCATCCCTACGATAATGGATTTGGATTTTCCATTTCCGATGCCATGAATGTGAAGCATGCGTCACTGACCAAGATCCATTTTGTAATCCTATTTCGACGTGCAAACCTGAGTTTCCATCATTACCCACTTTCACCGGCGCATCCTTCTTGATTTGCATGACATGGGTTGATCGTATCATCATTTGATTTTCAAAAAGTGGATAAAACGCATGTGATTCCTTCTTTCACCAGCTAATAGCCCGTGAAAAACGCTCCTTGGTTGTTGAAAACTGCCACTTTCACCAGTGCACAATCCCGTGAGAAATGCTCCTTAGCTGTTGAAAGTCATTACTTTCACCAACGCACAACCCATGACAACACTTCTTTGGATGTTTTGAAAATCACCACTTTCACCAGCGCACAGACCTGTGAGAGATGCTCCTTAGCTGTTGAAATTCACCACTTTCACCAACTAACCATCATCTTTTAAACATGCGTTAGCTGTTGAAAGATTTTTATGAAAATTTTAAGGAGAAGACCTTTATGGGTCATCTTATTTCTAAGACAAAAATCAAAACCTAAGTCTTGCAGCTAGAAAAACTGAAAACTAAATTTGAGAAAACTACCAATAGCCATGCTATCCACCACAAAATGCAACCATAGGGATGGGTTCATTTTGGGAGCTAACAGAGGCTATCTGAAAGGTGTCGAAAATTCATGAAAGAAAATTAGAATAACAAAGCAAAATGAAAAATATATATACATAAGTAAAAATTCTATATATGAATATATAAATCTAAAATTAAATGATTTTTTTTTTTTTTGGTGAATTGTTTATGTCATATAATGCTTCAGATAACGCCCATTGACAAGGGCGTTGAGGATTTCACCGTCTAGATTTTTTAGTAGGAAATATTTTTTTCCTTCGAGAGTCGAGACTCTGAATGGCCCATACCAGAGGTGATCGAATTTACCATGTTTCGCTGCTTCTTCCCTCCTTGCATCCCACCTTAATACTAAATCACCTAGAAGGAAATATCTATCCTTCACCCTACGGTCGAATAATTCCTTCATGTCATCTTGATACTTCTACAACCGTTCATCCATTTCGACCCTATGTTGTTGAACCTCGATTAGTTGATTTATCCTCCCAGTGACGTCATTTGGTTCTTCTTTCTGATCTTGCCATAATTTCATCACGGGGAGTGCTAAATTTATAGGTAACACCGCATCTGTCCCATATACCATCTGAAAAGGAGACATGCCGATATAGTTTTTAGTGCCTATGCGACTTTCCCACAAAGCGTACTTTAAATGTACATGCCAAGAATTTTTGTTTTCATCCAACATTTTCTTAATTATATTGATCAGGCTCTTGTTAAATGACTCGACCAGTCCATTTCCTTGGGGGTAGTACACTGTATAATGGCCAAGGATGATATTATACTTTTGGCAAAAGCTGATCATAGCCATAGATTTGAAAGCCTGGGCATTATCCGTGACTATCTTTTGGGGGCAGCCAAATATTGACAAAATATTGTCTTCTAAGAAATCTATTACCATCGAGTCAGTTGCCCTTTTAGTTGGAATAGCTTCCACCCATTTGGTAAAGTAGTCTGTGGAAGTTAATATCCACTTGTGTTGGGCGCTAGAATGTGGATTAATCTCTCCTATAAAATCTAGCCCCCATTGTTGAAAAGGGGCTTCAATTTTGACCAGAACTAAAGGTAGCGCCAGGAGTTTCTGTTTACCTGCAAATAGATGACAAGGGCTACAGGCTCAAGCCTTGGAGTTAATGTCTGAAAAGAGTTTTGGCCAGTAATACCCAACCCTCAGAATTTTGTAAGCTGTGGCCCTCCAAGCATGATGTCCTCCACAAACTCCTTCATGAAATTAACTTATAACCTTTTCTGTTTCCGATTCGACTAAGCAGACTAACAAGAAACCGAGCTGGTCTTTCCAATATAGTTGATTTTCGGTGACACAATACTTAACCGCATGAAGCTTTAATGTCCTGGCTTTTGATGGTGATAGTTCGCTCGGGCATTTTAGAGTCAGCAGGTAGGATACTATGTTTCTGTACCATTCTGATGATACAAAATTCTCCTCGATCTTAATTGCACTTGGTTCATCAAGCTCATTTACGTTCATATTTTCCTCATATCCCAGTAGGCAGTTTATATCCAGAGCTCTGCGATTTGATTCAGCCAAAATTTTGGCCAGGCCTTGTGCTTTTATTAGTTTAGTAGGTTTAATTTCCAGGTCAAATTCTTGGATCTTGGCAAGCCATCGTCCTCTTTTCCCCTCACTGTCTGGTTGTACCAAAATATCTTTCACAGAACTGGTCGGTACGTACATAGTGATCTTGGAGTGTAATACATATGTTCTAAATGCTTTTAGTGCTTTTACCATGGTGTACACTTGTTTTTCTATTATATCATATTTAATTTATGCATCTCTGAGGCTCTTGCTAAAAAAGGTGATCGGTTGTTTGAAACCCTCTTCGTTCTTTTGGAGGAGCACCACAACAATCGTGTGTTCAGAGGCAAATGAGAAAATAAGAAAATCTTTCAGATAATTGGGACTTGCCAATACAGGTGCCTCGGCTATGAATTTCTTAATGTGTACAATGACGCTTTGGCCTCTGTTGTCCACTTTACTTCATTGTTCTTTTTCAGCATATCTGTGATCAATTTTACAATTTCAGTGAAATTTGGGATAAATCTTTGTAAAAAAAATAAAATTCCTAAGAAAGATTGAATTTATTTTACATTTCTAGGAATGTTTATAGTGTCTATTGCTTCAACCCTCTTAGGATCAATCTTAATTCCATCCTTAGATACAACATGACCCAATAATTTACCCTCTTGCATGGCGAAGTGTGATTTCTTGTGGTTTAAGGATAGGCCAAACCTGCGGCATTTTTTGAATGTTTGTTTAAGATGTACCAGATGCTCTTCATCGGATTTGGATAAAACCGTTAAATCGTCAAGATAGATGACTACGAACTTATCCCTCTCTCCGATGAAGGTGATGTCCATAGCACGTTGGAACGTGGCTACTGCATTCATCAAAATGAAAGGCATTTTATCATACATAAACGTACCCCAAGGGGTAGTAAAAGTTGTTTTTTCTTTATCTTGTTCATTCATGGAAATTTGATTATATCTAGAGAAATTGTCAATCATAGACATTCTATTCGCCCCAACTACCCTTTCTAGCACATGATCCATTTTAGGCAGCGAATAGTTGTCTTTAAGAGAGGACTTATTTAAATTTCTGAAATCCACGCACAGTCTAATTTCTCCACTCTTTTTTCTGACCAGAACTAGATTTGCCACCCAGTCAGAATATCTCAGAGGTACTATAATTTTCACCTCCAAAAGTTTCTTCACTTCTCTCTCGACCACAGGCAATAAAATGGGGTTGATCTACCTAATCTTTTGTCTAGAAGGTTTGACCCCGGGCTTTAAAGGTATCTTATGATCGATCACGACAGTGTCGTAGGTTCTTAATTTGTCGTAAGACCTGGAAAAAACATCTTTAAATTGTCTGAGTAGGTCCTTATATTTGTCCTTTATTTTAGGGGGGAGGAGTTTAGATATTTTAACCATCCTAGATTCTTCTTTGGTTCCTATGTCACAGTCCTCAACCTCTTCAGGTTGGGGTTGTAAGGTGGATTTTACAGGTATTTCGTTTTGATCAAACAGTCTTTCCAGAGGGATCAGTCCCTTCAGAATCTGGTTATTTTTTAGGACCAGCATACGATGATTTGTGATTTTGTCTTGGAAAGCTTGAGGGTCCTCCCCTTCTTGCATGATCCATATCTGGTCATTCTAATTTTCTTGATCTACGTGAGTTTCAGAAAATTCACCTACTGCTTCAAGAAACTTCTTAATTTGTTCATCATCTTCAAAAACCTACCAGTGCTGGATATTATCAGGTATAGATGGTCTGTGTCTTATCTCTATGTGATACTTCAATTTAAAGGTTGTAGGAGGAGTGAAATTTGAAGATACTTTAGCTAATGCATCAACATGTAAGTTTTCTACATGTGGGATGAAGTGGACATTTACAGACAAGAAAAAGTTTTCCATCAGATCCCAGGCACAATTCTTGTATGATCTTAATCTCAGATGCTTGGCTTGGTATTGTCGATTTATTTGTTTGACTATTAACCTCGCATCTCCGTATACCTCTAGGTTATTTATTTTTAGCTTCCTGGAAGCCTCTAATCCTAAGACCAAGGCTTCGTATTCACATACGTTGTTAGTATAATCTACATCCCATTGTAGTTTTTAAGAAAAAGGAACAACGGACTTTTCTTTAGGAGACACAAAAAGCACTCCTGCACCAGCCCCTTCGCAAGACGAGGCACCGTCAAAAAACATTTTCCAGATACCAGTGCTACACATATCCTCGGTCATGTATCCTGACTATTCATGCTCTATATGATTTTCCTCTGTGCAACCATCTAAACCATCGTTAAAAGATAAGATACAATTTCCTAAATCTTGATCTGCAATGTAAATAGGGAAATTGTTCAGATTTTGAGGGTCGCTTACTGTATATGCTAACCTCGTCTCCCTGTACAACCGAGTAANTTCCCACCAAACACAATAATTGTGGCGAATGTCATATCTAGTTGAAGAGAACCCTCGACCTTGGCTCCCCATGACCTAGACAACAGTAAGCCATACGTGGGGGGAATATCAACAATAACCACATCCATCAAGATACTCTTAACTGGGACCTGTGCCAGGGTGACTACTAAATCCTTTATCATTCCCATACACTTAACTCTTCTTGAGTCAAAAGAGTAAAGATCTCCATAAGGTTTGGTGATCTGGAGACCCAATTTGTCCATAATAATTTTAGGCATCACATTATGGGAGGCTCAAGAGTCTAGCATGCAATTATGTAGTAGTTGATCGTATACATTTAAGGTGATATAAAAGGGGGCAACAGTGTCTTTGGCCCCTTCAAAATGTGGACCAAAAGTGATGTTGGGTTTATCATCTTCCAGGTTTAAAACATTAGATTGGCTTTCTAGCTCTGAGACACCTATCACTTTGGTAATTTGTTTTCGATAAACTGGGTTTTTCGCTAACTCTACCAGAGGAATTGGTATCTTAATTTTATTTATCTCATTTTCAAAATTGAAAACTTTGCTCACCTTATCTGTTTCTCTAGTTGGGACTTTCGAATCCTTCCTTTCCAACTTATTTGTCTGGACCACTTTATTACTCATGATCTTGGTTGAAGGTGTAATTGCATTCGCTATTTTGGTTCCTTATGTTTGGGTCTCAACTTTTCCCACTTTGGGTTCTTGTGTGTTTACTACTTTTGCTTTGCTGTTAGGTAATAGAGTTTCTCCCGAAGTAGGCTCATAAGTTTGACCTCTTGGGATAATTTTCTTAGGTTGAGTAGTTGAAATGGGCTTACTCTTAGATCTTAAGTTATACTTAGGTTGGACCTCGGCCATTATCATTTCGGTTCCTTATTGAGAGCTATAAAGGTTAGTATGATCTCTTTCTTCACCTTTAACCGATGATTGTTGAGTGTTTAGACATTTTTCATAATCTTCTCTAGTCAGATACGGTTGTGTGCAGTCATCACCGAAGTTCATGACATCATCATCTGAATCTTCGAAATCTTGGAGATCATTTGCTCCTATAAAATTTCCATTCTTTAGGGGAGTTTGTATTTCTTGATCTTCGTTTTTTATCTGTCTTTGCTAGTTTGGGGGGTTGGGATTCCTCTTGAAATCCTTTTTGGTGAAAGAATCAACTTTGGCCTGTTCTAGCTCCATTCTGGATATTTTATTAGACATTTCCTTAATTACCCTGGCCATATCGTCTACTTTGGCATCTGTGTATCTATTAGACCCTGACGACCCTGCTTGTTCTCTAAAGCATCTAGTTTCTCGATTTCCCATTTCTACTTTAGCTTTTAACTTACCAGAAGCCATCATATTCGACTCAATTTCTACAGCATCATCTTACATTTGGTTTATAGTAGCTCCCCTTCTTTCCCGTAAAAGAAATGCAAAATCTAGTTCGAAAGCCCCCACGAAAGTTACTTTGGCTGCAGGTTGGCACGTTTTAACCTCGGCTGGGATTTTATTATACAGCTTATTGAATCTTTGAATAAACTCCATGAATGTTTCTGAATTCCTTTTTCTTAAAGACCCAAACTCGGTTAAATAATATAGGTGGTCCTTTCTTTTTCCCCATTGTCTAAGGAAAGCATCTTCCAAGGTGTCATAGGACAAGATAGATCCTGCAGGTAAACTCCAAAACCAAGTTCAGACCTGACCTTCGAAGGCTTGGATGAGAAGCCTCAAATACACAACTTCATGTTCGAGGCCTAATATGTCTATGAATTGGTCAAAGAAATTTATGTGTTCGGCTGCGGTCAGATCTCCTTCCCCAGTGAATTTTGGCAAATTTTTTATATAATTTTCGAGAAGGTCCTGCAGAGGAGAAGGCAATACCAAAGGAGCGTATCTTGCTGCCACTTTAGAAAATAGCCTGGGAGGAGGGGCAGGCCCTTTGCCTCCAACTCCTCCCCTAAGAGCACCTCCACCTCCTCCTTCGACAACCCCTCCACCTCCTCCTCTGGCGGCTGCCATCGTTATTAGTGGAAAGTTGTAAAGGGGATTTTGGAAGATTAAAATTGAATATTTACTTTCTTCGTGGGGTGAAAAATCTAAGGATGACTGGTAAGGTATGTGAGGGCTTAGCTCTTTGGACTTGCAAGAAATGTAGTTAGGGGAACCAACAGGAGTGGAAACTGGGTGTGTGAAATATTCTTTGAGACCATGTGAGGTCACGAAATTCAACTGAAGAGTGGATGATATATCGACAGTAGATCAATTTTCTGCAGGACTTTTATCTTTATGTTCTACAGTTGCTCCATCTTCTCTTTCTCTGACAGATAAATTTTCCAATACTTGATCAATGAGTAAGCAGTTGTCTCGAATTACCTCTACCTTGGTGAGTAAATTTCACTGGGCTGCAGAAACTCTGCTTCGAATCTCCATCGCCTGGGACTGGAACATCTCGATATTTATAACTTTACTTTCAGCGATTTCCACTCTAGCCTGTAGCTATTCAATCAAGTCTTTTTGTTGGCCTGCTTGTATCTGACCATTCAGAACCACCAACTCTTCTTGTTCGAGCTTAGTTTTGAGCATCTCTATCTCCTTTTTATCAGCCAACCTTGCTTGTTCTATTCCTTCACTCGTCTGGTCCTTGGCAACCTCCTCTGTTGTGTCTAGTCTAGCTTCTAAGGTTTTAATGAGGCGATTTTTTTGCTTCAGCTGATTTTTCAAAACCCCTAATGTCCCAGCTATTTCTGTAGCAAAATCTCCTTTCTTCTTGTCTTTCCCATTGGTCAACACTTTCTACTTCTTGGTTGTTGATCCCCCTTCCTGATAGAATTCTCTTTTTACCAAAACCTTTCTCTTCTTATCGAAAAAAAATCATTTGGAGGGAGCTCTTCCATCCTTATAGGTCTCAATTCTTCATTTAAAATCCACCCTGCATCTATGTTTCCCTGAGTTGACTGCAAGGGGGTAATGGAGGTGATGGGATTTCCGACTTTCTTAGCTGGTTGTCCTAGAGTAGTAACTAGATTCTGCTTTTTTGGTGGCTCGGGAGTCTTTATCTCTGTTTTCGGACTCCTAGTTTGCTCTTCCCCGTCCTGGTGTTTTTCTTGGCTAGGTGTTGCATCTTTGGAGCCTTCGACTTCTTTTTGTTTCACCTCTGCTGCACTTGGATTCTCACCCCGCAATACTACGGGAAGACAACTGTGTCGATGTTCTTAAAATTTTAGAACATTGGCCCTCTCTTCGGGTGCTAGGGCTTGTATCTGAGCCAAAATATCAGCATAAGATCTTGCGCCTTGGAAAATGTCATCCAAGGGTGAATTCTCGTGTTCAAACCTTTTGAGTCCGCAACTGGCCAAATGATTACTTACGACCCTTTGCAGATCATGCTTCTTGAATTCAATATGAACCAATTTTAGGTCTTCCAGGGATGCTGCCTCAGCTTTAGCATGCCCAAAATCTAACAAAGAATATGAATTTAAATGAACAGGAAAAGGTGGCCATAACTTCTTTGAATATCCCTTAAGCTCCTTGCTTATGCCACCAATTACGGTTTGCCTAGCAACCTCACGACAAGCCAACTTTTTGGGTATGAATAATGGTAATGCATGTGGGGGAACAAAAGCCCCCAAAAATATGAGATATGAGAATTCTACTTCTACATACCAGTCGACTATACTGCTCAAATTCATCACTATACTATCTGAGATCCTGGGTGGCGGGTGGCAGAAATTAGTGACATGTAGCAGTACCATTACCCAGTTAAAGATTTCGTACACAAAATCTGTCGCTTTGTTTTCCCACAGTTTTGAATGGTAGACATGGATGGGCTCATCCTCTGATGGATTCCAACTCCATTTCATTAAGGTAAAGGGCATCAGAAAACACACGACGCCCATAATGTATGTGGACATAAAAAATGAAGCAATATTTCCACTCTCCCTCTGTGCTCGATACTCTGTAACTCGACTGATCAAGACATCAGACAACATTTTAGCCTAGTCGAAGGAACAACCTTCAGCAACTGAATGTATTAGAGGCACCCACTAAAGGAAAAAATATGTGGTGTTCTCTCTCCCGTATAATCTGCAGGTCATCATAGCTACATATTTGAACTGTGGCTACAAGGAAGATACTGAATATATACCATTACTGTCTGGCCTGAACTTCGCAGGGTGTGAAACCCAATCTCTGATTAAACTGGAAATAGTCTTGTCATATTGCATGCATTCCTTCTGTTTGAAGTTCTCCAATAATTCGGCATCGTATGTAAGGTCCGACACGGTAGGCAACTTGTACATAGCCTGTACTTGTTCGGGTCTAAAAGTCCCAATAGTGACTTTATGTTCATTGATGATGGTTCTGGTTGGTATGTCCACATGGTCTAATTCCCACTGGACCATATCATAGTAAGGGATCAGTCATGACCTAGCCGCTACTTTATGCATTCCAGATTGGATGACGATCTATATTTGGTGGTCAGGTCATCTTTTTCATTGTCACTAGAATCATCAGAATAATCTACCAATTCGGACTATAGAACATTAGAAACAAACGACCAGGTCTTGACAGAGTCAACACTTTGGGGTGAAGTATCAACGACGCTGTCTGAACCTTGTCCCGAAACCTCAACGTTGTCTTTAGATGCTTTTCGCGGGGCCATGGCGGGGGATCCTTCTTTAGCTCTTCTGTGATAAAAATATGTATACATACAGAAATTAGTTCGCTGAGAAAAGTTTGCTCTGTGTAATATAGAAATGAATTTGTGATAACAAATAACAAATCTATATACTCAACCATTTAAAACTCGGTACTTTTCAAGAACAGAATGGTCAAATCATGCTTAAATATAAATTTAGCAATAGAAACCCAATCCTTACTTGTCGATTCACCTTGCTTCTAATTAATGCCATAAATTTTGGCAGTTCAAAATGTCAGTTAGAATAAGGAAAAAATTAAGACTGCCTCGTAGACTGTGCATGCATCAAATCACAAGATATGTTGGCTTAGCTCAATTAATCAGGTTTTATCAACGTTAATTAATCTTTTGGTACTCGCTACATCAGGAATTTTCTCTTTAACCCTTTGAACCTCTAAGACCCGAGATTGCGATGATTATCTTTGGCTAAAAATATAGTTATGATTAGGCACTTAATTAATTGCATGATTATTTATATCGCAACTTCACGTCTCAGAGCTTCGAAGGTATAGCTTCCAGGAAGTTCGTATGCCGAGTTGCGAAATTGCGAGATCGCGACTTCGCGACTCAAAGCTTCAAAGGTATAGATTTTAAAGGAAAATATGCCGAGTTGCGATTTCCCAATAGAGCTTAACCATGACTAAGATTTTTACCTTTATCATTAATGCGGATTACTAAAACAAGAATCTCATGGTTTCGACTATCGGGTTTACGACAGTAAGACTTTTGGAGTTAGTAAACGCCGAGACGCGAAACAATGATGATGCTTAACCGTAGTTTAGAAAAAATTTACTCTCGCTAATGACCCGAGTAAAACTTTAAAGTGATCTTGCCATTTTTCTCTTCGGGAGTTGTGGACTATGTGATCTATAACATCCGACATATGAAATCCCAAGGTAAAAAAAAGGGGAAGATCATTTGATCAAAACGTAGAACTCTCCTTGAGAGTATGATAACCGTCACCGCTCACGTGATGAGACTTCAGAGATTTTGGAACAAATGAAGGAAAATATGAAAACCATCTTTTTATTTCGAGCATTAAGATATGAAATTCAAAACGGGCTAAAAAACAAAGGTGGCTCCAATAGTAACAAAGCCAACAATATTTTAACAAGCGTGTTCATCTCTTGTAACCTATAAATCCATCGGATTGGATGAATTTGAAGTACATGCAACTTGTCAATTTGAAATAAATCCAACAAACTCTTAAACTACCCATGCCTCTTTGCATATTTTCTTAGACATGGACATACTTTATTGGTTGCCTTGCCAATATAATTAAACTCAGGAAAATAATTTGGAGCATTTGTTATAGGTAATTCCTCACAAAGTGACACACAATGAATACATAACAAATAAGGCACTTCGAAGCAACTTGGTAGAAAAACCTTCACGAATGCTTCTCATAGATAGATCTCCATCTGACCCAAATCCTACCATTTGTTTCTTTGATATTTTTATCTTAGATAATATCCCTAATAATGCTTCATACATGGATTATGCAACATTGTATTTGATTTTCAAAAGTCGAATAAATGTTGACATGTGTTACCCTCTTCCTCCATCCATTAGATATGTAATATATGCAATTAGGTGTTGCTCCATTGTTTTATCTATGCTTTTATAAACCAAAATGGAATAAAAATGGCTAGGGAAAATTTATGCCTTTATCTTTTCCCTATAAACCTATTTTTCTATAAGTAAAATCTCTTTATTGGATGTAAAAATAGTATATGAAGAAACATATTGGGAGTTCCCTTATACTTGTGCAAGTCACTTAAGTTTTTTTACATTTCTAAAGGTAAATCTTTTATAGCCAAAAAAATACATAGTTTCCATAACACTAATTATTCTAGATTTTTCAACATCTAGCATAAATTTAATATGTTTTTTGATGGGTAAAATTGGCCATCTCAATTAATAGTCCAATAGTTGAATTGAGAATTCATGAGCCTCACATGATGCATGAACATTTAATCCACTTCATTTAATTATAATGTTACATTTCCATGCAAATGGTGTAACTCTTGTGAATTTAACACACTATAAACAGTTGATGCACTCTTTACCATTTGGACCTATTATCAAATAAACCCATTTCTGCATTAAATTGCATACATGTTTGAATGATATTTTGTTAGCTACTCCTTTGCATTTCTTTTCTAGAGCACCTTTTGTTATTGGATAAATCCGTAGGTGAAGACACTAACCGATCTCCCTAGATCCACCTAGATCTAGAACAAAGCATGACAAAACATGACTCTTTCCCTAGATTTTGACCATTGAATTAAATAGGAGGCAAGAACAAATAACATACCTTATTATTGCTTCCTATGGTATTTGTTTCTCCCGCTTTGCTCCAGTGCTCTCGTACTGTCAAGACCAAGACAACATAAACCAACCAAAGTGAAGAGAGCACAATCTATTCAATAGTAAATCTATGTATATGATCAAGGAGTTATACAATAAAGTGGAAATAGCTTTATGGTAAAAGGACATATTACTATATCATATTAATGGAAAGTAAATATTACAACCTGAGCCTTGATGTTGCAAAATTCCTTTCGATGGCCCTTGGCTCCGACACACACACTTGCTCACTTGCATGAAGAAGATCAAATCCTCTTGATAGAATTGCTGGAATCTTCAAGCTACTGTAGCATTTGTCCTTCACACAATTCTTTTCACCAATTCTCCAATGAATATTTCTTAACCTTGCTTAACCTTTTCCATGAGAATTCTCTCAATATATAGGAGAGAATGAATTAGTTACTTTGATAAGAGTGATCCCAAAATATCAGGGAATCCAGTACTAGGATAATTATTTGAATGCCATCTCATCCTTCTAGAAGATTCCCTTCTAGAAGCATCGAGAATTCATATTTTTCGTTTCTTTAGAAAGAGTTCACACCCTAGAAGTTCAATACAATGCAAACTTATCACACCCTGTCTTAGGAAGCCTATGAGAATCATGCATTCTCATAGGCAAATGTATTAGCAACCTGCGAACCTCCTTCAAAACTGATATTTCTGGAAAGAGAAGAAAGTAACTTTTTCTCAGGAGAAATTTCTTATGAAGAGCCTGAATACACCATCATCAATACATCATCATGATGACTAAAATCATGGGTAACAGAATTCCCCCCAAAGTATGAGTGTTGGATCCAGTGACAGCCAATAGACTTTGTAAGATGCTTGTGTGTGTTGAGAACCAGGAGCACACCTAATCGAAAACCTGCGAACAACCAAGCATCGACAAAATATCATATATATCAATTCCGAGGTAGGAATTCCCATACTCAGATCACAGACTGATGGCATTATAGACATGGGTCATGGCCACCAATCATACACTGTGGATCCAT
The DNA here is from genome assembly GCA_010110895.2 of Picea sitchensis. Taxonomy (NCBI): domain Eukaryota; kingdom Viridiplantae; phylum Streptophyta; class Pinopsida; order Pinales; family Pinaceae; genus Picea; species Picea sitchensis. Next base: position 37,908 of record SNQJ01S0098988.1, on the reverse strand, counting down.
GCCATCAAAATATAGCATAGCCATCGGAATACACTATGGATCTATGTGAGAAATTTCAAATCTAGACGACATAGCCATGAGACATACACAGTGGATCTATGTGTCGCAAATTATACATACCTCATCACAACCTGGATTGCAAAGATGATATCCAAGGTCTTCAATGTCATTTCCCAAAGTACGAATCTAACCATGTGATTACATGTGTTGAAGTCGAACATGGTAGAAACCACTTGATTACCGGTCATTGATGAAACCGTTAACAAGTGTGAGGAAAATCACCATTGATGTCAATGACTCCCAAGGTACCATAGTACAATACATCGAGTGTGAATAAATGAGTTGAAGTCGATCATCCGATGGAATCTTTCTATCAGGGGTCAATGATGTGAACCCATTGTCGAAAGCGAGGAAGCCTGCCATTGAGGCATGCAAGCTCCAAGGTACCAAATAATTTCTAAGTCTTGATTCTGGATAATGAGATGAAGTCGAAGGAACAAAACTCGTCATAGGAGGGCCTTGATGTATCCCCCATCAATGACATGAAATGAGTAACATATTTTGAAGGTGAAACAGAGTATGGCGTGAATTGAACTAGACACAAGGAGGGCTGACACAGAGAGAATGGATAACTGCAGATGGCCAACTCGATATAGGTTTCAGATGGACTTCTCTTGAACATATGAACGACATGACCAATGATTTGGAAGCATTGACTCAAAGACGACACAGGGAATGACCTTGTAGCAAATCAAATGAGAGACAAATGGATTTCCCAAACCGGCTTCAAATTTTATGAATAGGGGGTGTCATGTTCAAGAGAGACACTTACTGCCAATTAATACGAAGATGAAAACATATCCCTTTCCCAAATTTTCCCCCACCATTTTTGGTGAGTACCTCTTTATTTTTTCGCAAGCTTGAGGAGGATAACATATGCTTGTTGATGTAAGCTCATCCTTCGAATGAGTCCCTCGGAGTATGTTTAATGAACCCTAAGAAGGAGTGGTTCGATCCCATCACGGGTCTGTCAATGTTTGTTTAATGAGTCCAGAGATAGAAAACTTGAAGGTTTTTCAAGATTATAGATTTTGAAAAACACTTAAAAGAGAACTCTCTCAGTTCCTTTTTCGTAAAATAGTCTAGATGAGACCGAAAAAGAGATAAATTATTGCTCACCAGACGCGTACTTCAAATACTGTATTGAGCGTGAAAATAGCAAGGTCGCTCAACGATCTTTTCATGTTTAGAGAGTCTGAAAAGAGCTTAAAGAGGACTCCAGGGGGGTTCCTTTTTCGTATAACCTTGTTAAGCCTGGAAAAGTGATAAAAGTATGCTTGATCATGTTCTTATGTATTTACAAGTGCAAGAACGGACAAAAATGATGCTCGAGGTTTTATGTAAAAACCATAAAAACAATAAAAAACACGCCATAACGAAGAAAAATATGTCCATATCCCCATATTTGATCATCAAAATCATCACACCTGCAAGAGTTACACTCAACATGACATTAGGGATTAGGTTTTAGTTGATAAATAATCATAAAAACCCAAAATGATATAGTAAAAGTAAATAAAATGAGTAAATACTCTTTTTTACCACACCATTTTACATTTCCACTATTGAGCTCAAAAAACCCCTCTTTTACCCTCCAAGTTTGGCGTCAATTTGTGAGATCTATGAGAGACCATTCAGCAAGACATATGCGACATTAAGGTAAGTTCTTCATCCTTGACATTTTCATGGTTTAAATTTCTAATTTCATTGGTTAAATTCCCATTTTTAAGTTGTTTTTTCAAGCCCTACATGCGCGATGTCATTCTCGCATGCAGGCTATACGGAGTCTGCAAGAATGATGCATTCTCACAGGTGAGCCTTAAGCCACCTGCGAGGTTCTCGCACTGTGCTCACAGGGCACCTACGAGAACCACAAAGCCCAAAAAGTTTTTAAATTTTTAGCCAATGAAAGATATCCAAAGCATGAAAAAAGTTATTAATCCTCTTATTGTGTTCCTTATGCAGATAATTAGCCATCAACATGGTGCTTGAGTGGCGTGAAAGGGAACATGAAGAGGACAATGAAATGGTCAAAAAGCATCCACCTACCATAGCTTCTTTGAGAGATTGTGGGCTCTTGAAGTATTTTCGCATCCCGGGCATGAAGACCCATGTCAGACTATTAGAGTACCTGGTGCATATGTGGGATCCAGATCAGTAGGTTTTTCATGTGGGAGTCCACACACTGTCCATAGACATTGAGGACATTTACTTTTTGACTAGATTTTCCTGATGAGGGTACTATGTGAGCCTGACTAGTAGTGGAGGTGGTGGGCTACCGATGAGTGAGTATTGATGCATACACTGTGTTCCCAAGGCTGAGAGAAAGAAAGGAAAGGTAGTGATTTGGAGGGAACAAGATTTGACCCTCCGTACTATCCTATTAACTATAGCTCGAATGGCTGGGAGTTCTTCTCCTCATATGGAATTACAGAGTTACTTCCAGTATGTTATTGAGAGTACTGAGCCTCGAGTGTTCAACTGGGCAGATGTTGTGCTGCGCAGTATAAAAAAGAAATTGACCAAGTGCAGACGTGGCAACCTGAAGCAATTCGAGTATGGATATTTGTTGGTATCCTTCTTCCTAGAGCGGCTCCCACTACTAAGGCTATAGGTGGAATGGAATTTACCGGCTCCCAGGGATCCACGGATGCTAAGATGGTGTCGGCTCATGGCCCGACACGTAGCAGGACTGATCATCAAATATGATGATACTTTCTTTGACTGGCTTCAACCACAGATGTTGATGGTTGATGACTACGCTTATGCTGGGATGGATTTCTGAGGAGATCCATATTTGGCATTGTCGGAGGATGCTCAGTGGGGAGACCTTGGTAAGAAGTACACAGACTTTCTCTTTTTAAATGTTTTTGAATTTTTTATCATATTCAAATGTTTTTGTTTTATATGTTCATCCAAAGACTAATACAAAATTGTTTGTTGATAACACAGACGTTGGACCTTATATACCTCCTGGCACTTCTCCCATCCAGAGGCGAGGAGAGGTAGCAGTAGCACCATAGTATGCTGAGGATTATCAAGTGGTGGAAAAGAATCTAGAGGGCTTGACTGCAAACATTCCAGACATGACTCTGGTAGAGGTTCCACGATGCGATCAACATCATACTGTAGGGGTATCAACATCTATGAGTCGACTGCTCTGTAGGGTTGTTAGGGAAGTTGTGTGTTACCATGAACGTCATCCATGAAGTCACTTTGTAGAAGCTATAAGCTTCAATTTTTGACATTTTGGTCTTCGGAAAAACTTTTTGTAAAAACTCTTTTGATCGTTATATATACAGACGACGTCTACTGGTTTTCTTTATATCGTGTGAATTTTGATGTGTTTGATTTATAAATGATTCAAATGTCTATCCAATACATAATTAGCCAATGCATCTGTTAATGTATTTAGACATCTAGGAATATGTTGAT
>SNQJ01S0098986.1:0-14186 GCA_010110895.2 Picea sitchensis | reverse complement strand
GAATGCCCGTTTCGCCAGGTGGGGACCAGCTTGGTCGACTTGACATAAACCAACTTCTTTGAAGTAAAAAGGTCTCTGTAAAAAACTTCATTTGAACTAGACACGAAAGGACCTCCCCAGTTCTCATCTGCAAATAAAATGAAGTTCAGATCACCAGCTCTAATAAGATTCGGAATGGAGAGAATGCCGATGTTTGCTAAGGAGGTCCAAAACTTCTTACAGTCATTACATGGCCCATAAACATTAAGAAAATCCATCTCCTGTTTAGTAGATAAGCTTCGACCAACTAGAAAAATACCTCCAATCGTCAGGAAAGGAGCCAGGTCGAAACGACAAGGGTCCCAAGCGGCCAACAATCCTCCTGAATTTCCAATGGAGTTTACAACAGACGAGACCCAAGAAGGGTGAAATTTATGCAAGAAATCTCTAGATTTATGTTCATTAGAGAGGGTCTCTTGAAGAAAAACAATATCAAGCCACATACGATCTAACAATCTATGAAAAGAGGCATCTTTGAGAGTGCCTCCAATCCCTCAAACATTCAAAGAGAGCATTAGCATCACTTGGTCCTCACCAGGGCCTTCAATGCTCTAAGGGCCCTTCCATCCTGAGATGGATTTACAGTATCAACAATTTGAGATACTAAGCTCACATGTTTCTTTATAGAGGTTCATGTCTTTAAGGGGGAGAGATCAGAACCAATACCCCGCGACCAAGCATATGCCTTACTCTTGCTAGGACGGTGAGAAGATGGGGTGCTAGTCTCCGCTGAAGGATCTATGAGCTCCTTTCCTCGATAGATGGGTAACGGTACAAGGTTTACTGGAATATTTGGACAGGGAGATAAATAATTCAGTAGAGCAGAGAGGCTAGTGTCATCCTCCTTTGCCTCCATGTAGCCTGGCAAACTCGGGGGGGAGCCAATCGGTTCCAAGGAAGAGGAGGGGGGGCGAGGGTGTCTAACCGGAGATGAAATAATGGAGGGGCTCGAGTGGTTGGAAGGGTTAGGCTTCGACGAGGTTTCTAAAACCGAGGGAAGGGACCCAGCTGCAGGGAGGTCAAGAGGGTTTGGAAGGGAGGGATCAAGAGAGCAGGGTTCTAAGGGAGAGTTTGCATCTTCAGGGACGATGGCCTGTGTATAGGTAGAAGAAGAAATACAATGAGAGTTGTTTAACGCTTCCTTCTCCCCAAAGGTCAGGGAGTTAAAAAAGAGAGGGCAAAGAGTTTTAAGCTTTCCCGAAAGTGACTCATCTTGCTCCTGCAATGAAGAGGAAGAAATTTCAGTGGGAATCTCCAGAAATTTTAGAGAGGGATCTTCATCCACATAGTCTGGGGGGTTTAGTTGTAGATTAGATTCTTCAGAGAGTTCGATCGAAACCTTCCCAGGGCATTCATGACGGAGGTGACCTGTTTTGCAGCAGCAGTTGCAATGGAAGGGCAACCCAAGATAATCTAGAAGTTGTGATATCTTTCACCCTCTCCATTCGATCTCAAGGGTTTTAGGTAGCCATCGAAAAGGTCCATCTCAACAAGAACTCTGCCCATCTTTCTCTCGGGACCAGCAAGTAGCTTTGAATCCAGAGCAATGAATTTGCCCAGTGAATCGCCAATAGCTTGTAAGGCTCCTTCATTCCAGAGGAATAAGGGAAGACCCGGTAGAAGAACCCAAAGATGCCTATACTGAAAATAGTCAGTATCGAGATTAAAATCGATCCTCCAACGCTTAAGCATGAGACTACTTCCACCATAAACCCACAGAGAACTCAGTAAAAGAGAAACGTCCTCTGGTGACTTGCAGATAAAACTGAGCCACCCTTTATTGAGATAGAGGATCTCGGGGGAGTAACCAATGAGAGGAGTCCATTGTTTTTTGATCCAGTCCTCCAGTAGTTGGTTGCTCAACATTCTATAAGAGATTTGACCCACGATACCACAGAGTATCATTCTGCACGTATCTTCTAAGCCCACATTGTTTCCCAATACCATGCGCTTAGCCTTTCTATTTTCTTTCCACGACTTTCGACTGAAGAAAGCAGACTGTACCATAGTAGCAGGGATCCTTAGAACCCCCAGAGGAGAAAAGAGGTTTGAACGGCCTGGGAGTATAGTGGAAGAAAGAGGCTTAGATCTGGGGGCTTCAGTAGGTGGAGGGACTGTCTTTGAGGACCTGGCAACTTTCAGAGAAGGAGAAGATAGATTACCGAGTATCTCGGTGTGAAGGGAAAACTTGTTTGAAAAAAAAGAAGCCCTGGAGTGATTACTCTCCAGAGAGTCAACCTTTTCGAAGAGCCCCACTTGCCTCCAGATATCCTCATCAGCTGGGCTCATGAGGTTCTTTATATTTCTTTCCATTTCATTTAAGGAGCAAGTGCCCATCCAAGCCCACCAACACCAGCACCAACGACATTGACAGGAAACTCAGAAACCAAGAGGTAAAAAACAAGAGAGGATTGAGACTCCCGGGGTCAACCTTAGTTCTTTTTAAGCGCCAAAATAAAACCTGGACAAAAAGAGAAGCCTAGGACACAAGGGGACAAAGAAGACAAGAGAGAAAATGAAAGGAGGACACTAGGAAACAGGACCAGTGTTAAAAGAAAGAGCAGACAAGGATTGAGAGTAAAACAAGTCGAATATCGAGCTAATCTCGGATGCTAGTCAATACAACTATAAGGAAAGAGAGACCAGGTTCAAAAAATCCTGTCGAAAAAAGCTCCTGATTCTCGAAAGAAAACGCTCATGATTTGCCTCCATTCTCCTGGTTCACCTCCATTCAAGCTTCAACCCACAATTTGCATTATCTAGGTTGTTCACAAAACAATTTGAATTGATCTAGTCATAACCTAATATCTCCCAAAGATGCATCATCCTTCTCATGTATCAATAAAATTTATGTAATTTCACAATTTCTAAATATAACCTTGCTAACAAGAAAAGATTGAAAACTTAAAATGTGGTTAAGTATGATCTTGCTAACAAGAAAAGGTTGAAAACTTAAAAGGTTTAACCTTCTCCATTTGGCAATTGTCTCCTTTATACTTTTTCCTTTAATTAAGGAAAGCAACCCATTCCCTATGTCATTTTCAAAATAAAAAACAACCCATTCCATATGTCATTTTCAGAAACTGCCACTTAATTGCCTTCTTTGTTCCTTTTTCATTTATCAAAATTAAAACCAATGCATTCAACGATATCTTGCTTCATATATATATACAACGATATCTTGCTTCATATATATATAGATAGATATATATATTTATCCTTTAATTCATTTACTCTGGATTAGCATTGATGGCAATATTTTTTTTGCAATTTAGAATGTTGAGATTTGGTTTCTAAGTTGGTTATATTAATTTGATATTTAGAATGTTGAGATTTGGTTTCTAAGTTAGTTATATTAATTTGATAATTGAAGAACTTATAGGTTTTATTTATTTGAAATTTTGATTAATTTTTAGATATAATAGAAGGTATTCCATACAAAATTTAAATCATAATGTAAAGGGAAATTGCTAATCAAAGGACGACTTTTAAAAAATATTAAATTAGTTGTATATTAAATGAGCTGATCATATTAAATTAGCTGTTGTATATTAAATGAGCTGATCATATTAAATTAGCTGGATCATCTTTTAAGCAAATACAGAGTAACTAACAAGTAAAATTCAATTTCAGCACATATAGAGTCAAGAAAAAGTAAAATTCAATTTCAGCACATATAGAGTCAAGAAAAAGTAAAATTTAATTTTGATTATGCGTAAAGGAGAAATGCTAATAAAATTCGGTGAATTTTGCTTTCAAATTCAATTTCAGCACATATAGAGTCAAGAAAAAGTAAAATTCAATTTTGATTATGCGTAAAGGAGAAATGCTAATAAAATTTGGTGAATTTTGCTTTCAATGATAGTTGAACTCATGACCTCCCGCTTACTAAACGGGTGCTCTAACCAACTGAGCTATGAAAGCAACTATAAAAAAAATTTAAACATTTGATTTTCTCCAAATCTACTCAAACCAGAGGTACCCCACCTACACCTACGAAATTTCCTACAGTTCGGTAGAAGAATTGGCAGCAAAAGCGCCAAGCTTTAAGGCTCCTTTTTGCCTTGCATTTGGTATTTTCATAAATTACCACTTGCCTCTCGAGAACGAGGGAACTATTCACTCCATTTTCACTCGTCAAAAGTGAAAAGTATAGATCGAGAAAATCCACCCCAAAATTGGAATTTTTAAGCTTCAATAGATTTGTCATTGATGTAAGTGGAACTTTGATATCTTGCAAGTTTTAAGAAAAAGCTTTTACATGGAGGTTTTGTACAGGAAATTTAGAAAAAATATGTCGCTTTAAGGTTTACTTTTACTTTCGAAAATCATAAATGAAATCTTGTTTGCAATGCATATATTTTTTTCTTTTCTGCAAAGTTATGATAGTGCATCCTCTCCCACAAAGGTCATGGATTGTAATTAAAACGTAGATTCCCATAACAATTGTGACCTTATGATTGCCTATATATTTTGAAAGAGAGAACGAAATAGCGACATCTATGTTTGTTGGCATTGGTTTTCATCTTTTGGCTGTAAAGGTATAGATATTCATTGTTTGTGTACCATTTTCTAAGGTTTGAATTCTAGGTTTCTAATCACAAGAGCATAAAGAATCAAGCGACCTTTACTTTCTATAGTAGAAATACTTTCCCCTAGAATTTTATCAATGGTAGAAGATGAACTTGTGATGTCGCCATCCCTCAAGGTTCTTTATACTTGGAAGAGATAGAGAAATTCCTTTCTCACATTGTGTTGTTATACAACAACATTGTGAATAGGGTGATTGATTCATCTAATGCTTATTTCTTTAATTTCATGTTATTGTTGTGAATATTCTCTCGTTATGATTGCCTTCATGAGAACTATAACTCTATATCTCCCTCAAATATGTATTTAGTAGGGTTCTTTCACCATGGATTACCTTATTAAATTTGTTTTATGCACTGGTGTTAATTGGAAGTGGTTTTGCCCCCCCTTTTAACAATGTGAGATTTTAAAAACAAAATGGACTCCATGGCCCAATTAATACATAAACCAACCATTTTTGTCTAAATCTGATTTGGATGATCAATTACATAACCTTATCTTCATCATTCCCACTAAACTCCATTGCAATATTTAGAGTACATGAGCCTTATGGTAAATTTGAACTAGTTTATGGATACTTCCTTTGGGTAAAAAAAACATTGACCCTAAAGCAAGAGAGGGATGGTCATTGATAAAGGCATTGCTTCGATACCTTGTGAGTACTCCTACAATATTTCCTTCTAGGTTAATATCCCAAGGGGTGGATCTTGGTGTTAAAAGTGGTCATCTATCCTTAAATACTATTTGAAGGAAAAATGTCATGTTAGTAAAAGGTCATGTATCCTTGAATTCTATCTCATGGAAAAATGTCATGCTAGGAAATGAGAACACATGGTTTATTGAGTTCTAGTTTGTATGGAAGTGTGTCCAAATTAAAACAATTTTTCTACTCTAAGAGAAATGAAATGATGTTATATTTAGTTAAACCCATACAATTTGTTTTTACTTTCTAGAGATTGTGGCTATATGTATTAATCTATCCTAACAAATTACTAATAAGGTCTAAGATGGATATGTCCCATTTTCTCCATCTTCTAGGTTATTGTGCAAGAACTCCTTGAACCATACGTCAGGGTTTTCCTACAAATTTGTTCATCCCCTTGATCTGATCCCAATAATCACAATGCAATGTTGATTGATGTTGGCACAAAGCAAGCCAATCTATGAGGGAGTGTAAAAAATTTTGACAAATTTGGGATTGTAGCTATCTCCCATGCACCAGAATGACATGTTTCTGATGGTGGCATTAGTGATCTTGAACACATAGAAGCACTCAAAGTAGGAGAATGATGGGTGGGAAGTAAATAGACTAAACCTAGAGTTGTTGACTTAGGGATGAGGAAGGTATTTGAATAATGATAAATATGATCAACATGCCATAAGTTTGATCATCACAACCCCTTCAATGTCTACTTTTGGATTTTGATAATCATACTCTTTACTTTTGTACTTGGGAGGATGATGGCTTTAAATTTTGGACTCTTGAAATTTATTTTCATAATTATGGCATTGTGAAAGTTTTATGATCGTGGTTTGGTTATCTAGATGTGAATACATTTAGTTGTTCTGTGGTGAAAAGAAAAATTAAAAAAAAACTGGTGATAACATCCGCAATGTACAAACAAACACAACATTGAATAAGAGCCAGAATAAGACATTCTAGAGATTACAAAACAACTATAGAAATAACAAAGACAATAATATGAAATGTCTTTCAAGGAACCTCATCATATGCTACAAACATTATTAGCATGGATTAATATTTATACAGATTATGTTTACATGAAAACCACATTTTTAAGCAATGAAAACTTACATGATTGTGAATGATACAGAGATTTATTAACTAGATGTCAACGACACTCTAGAACTTGTAGAACATAATCTTAAGTGAAACACCAAGAGTGACCGCAGTTAAAATTATGAAACACTAAGACCTGTAAACCATAATCTTATGAAACACTAAAAAGGGGTACATGAGATTATTTTTTTGCATTAATTGGTAATAAAATTGGTGTAAAGGGTAATGAAGGAGCCCTATGGGAGTGTTATATAGCTAGACGAAGAAGAAGCCACATCATGTTAGAATTAAATAGGAAGTAGGTGAGTTAGTATGGTCAAAAAAATCATTTAGGTAAATACACTCCTTGGATAGGATATAAATCCATGCTTGTGTTTAAGAGGCTTGAAGACATCCAATGATGGTGGAAATCACCATGGAAGATCAAGTCCCTTATGAAAGCAATAATTTTCATGTGGTTGGATATCTTGAACAAAGGTTCTTACATGGGAATTTCTCTAGAAGAGAAGCATGCAAGGGCCTAGTAGATGTGCCTCATGTAAGGAAAATGAGGAAACAATGAGACACTTATTAATATCTTATGATTATGATAAAAGGATAATATAAAAGGAGTTATATGAGAATGGAAATAGATTCAATAGTAGATTGTCTCAAAAAATTGGTAGATGAAGTTATAACCAAAATATTTAAAGGATTTTCCCTTGATTGTTGCCTAGGGCACCTAGCCCACTAGGAATGTAGGAATTTTCCAAGAAATATCCATCCCTCCTTTTCAATGTGCCATTGAAAGAAAATATATATTTGAGACAGGTACAAGTCCTATCCTAAGGTTTATGGTCAAAGGAAAATCTCCCTAGCCCCTATTGACAAGTTGAGGGCATGGGGCTATTTCAGTTGACCTTGCCAAGGATCTCTTCCAATAGATGGGGTAGGAGGAATCCTTTATTTGAAGGATATCCATTTTATAAGTTTCAAGTCAAGTTTGGGAAGGGGGAAAAATAAATGTGTGAGTTTCTTTCTCTAAAATTCATACAATGGTAACTTCCCTAAAGAGTATCTCAAATATTCAAATATTAGATGATTTCATGATAATAATAAAATGGATGAAGGAAGAATACAATATGAAAATTTTGGTTTTAAGGCCCATTTACGAGGAAGTAAATCATTTTGAAGTTGTGTTCAATGCCATATCTTTCTTCCATGTGCACAAAGATCTTAACAACAAAGTTGACTCCCTTTCCAAAGAAGGTCTTATAGTGGATGTTGGATATTTGATAGTGCTGGAATCCAAGGATGGATAAATGCTTGAATCTACCCTATCATTTCATGTCTAAACAACTTATTATATCTCTTGTTCATGATGGTATTTTTATTCTACTGGGGTTGGAGTGTGAGTAGTAGCTCACTACACTTTTATCTCTATACTTTGATATTTGTTTGTTATGTATTGGCATGACATTGTGTATTGTCTTGAACTTTCTAAAAAGGATCATGTATTAGTTTTATAAACATTTGGATACTTTTAACAACTTTAATAGCTGATAATATATGCATTTTTTAGCTAAATGTGGTGATCGGGTTTTATGATGACTCCAACATGACCCTTTTTGTTCTTTTATGCTTTGAAGAACATATTTTTGGATGGTTTTGAATTGCAATATATGTCATTTCTCTTTTTCTCAAATAGAATTTAAGATTTTAAAAAAGAATGAAATTGGTGGAAACACTGCTATTTGAATTTATATTTGAAGCAAGAGTAAGTTGAAGTCGAAACCTAGAAAGAAATATTGTTTAAGCTAGGGAAATCCAAAAAGTAAGGCGTCCTGCTATGGATAGCAATTCTGAAAACACCATTCACTATCTTAAGAAATATAAGCAGAGGGAAGTAAAATCTATATAACATGTTGAACAACAAAATTTCTATGAAAATATCTTTGTTGATAAACACATCGAAAGCGCCTCGTGGACTAGTTCAACATTTGAGAAAAAATTCTTCATTTCAATGAGTACAGTGAACAAAGAGAAGAATGGGTTTCTTTTTTCAATAAAAAATGGAATAACGTAACATTTCCATTGATCCTTTTGAGTTAAGTGTTAGTTTTTTTTATTTCGATTAGCAACAGGTGAGGTTGAAAATGGATATAAAGGGTGGCACTTCCCTGTACCCCGTTAATTTTTAGTAGTGATGATTATACTTTGTATTGATTACTCTATGATTGTAACCTATTTTGTGTAATTTAAGAAATGGTACAACTGAAATTAAAAATATGATCACACATTGTTTACAAATGTAGGAAATGTGTAAATCCTTCGGTGAGGAGGGTGCACCGCACCTTTTCTCGACTGACAGAGATGAAGATGAGACATGGAAGTTGGGATTTCCTAAGAAACTCAGATGAACAAGTTGGTGTAGACCCCCAACCCTCGGGTTAAGGTCCACGTAGGATCGCTCTTTTTTTTCCCTTTGAGTCTAACTGACTCTTTGATTCCTTTTTGGGAAATCAAACACACCTACAATGATGTCACCACAAGTCCTTATGAATTGAGCCCGCGTGCACAAACGCTAAGCACCAATTCAAATTCTATGTTCCACTATGTGATCATGTCATTCACTATTTCAAAACTTCAGATATTGCGACTTCACGACTCCTGTTACCGAGTGTCTCGACTCTTCGACTTCCAAAACCCGAATCGTCGATTCGCCGAAATGTAGGCCTCGTTATCCTCCACACTTATATCATGTTTCGCGATTTCGGGAATCCTAGAACAAATATCACGATCTCCTATTCCCTGAAATGTCGAAATGTTGAATTCTGACATGTTTTCAATGTTGGCCCCGCAACAAAACTTTTCGCCTTTTTCGGGATTTCAGACTTCGCAATTCCGTGAATCCTGATGCTAAGCTTTTGGTTCTCCAACCCACGAACTCCCGAAATGGTCAACGAATCTGACTTCGCTTCTTGAAAAGTACGCCACATGTCCACTCTGTTGTCCTCTATCTTTGGACGTGAATTCTTTTTCCCCCTCAAACCTCCAAACTCCAAAATGAAAGTTCACAAGTAATCCAATGACCCTTGTTGGCTTGGATCTATGGCCCCATCTCTCCTAAGCTTATACTTCAGAAGACAATCACCATAACTCCCCTTTCTCCTCTGCAATATCGAACGGCTCTCGGGACTTCGCAAATTCTCCACAGAGAATTTTGACCCCCCGATCCTTCTCTTGAGAATTTCTACGAAATGAACAAACGTTCTTTTGCTAGAACTTGACCTCTGCGAAACAAATTTGCTCTGTCTCCCTTCAAACAGGTTTAATTTCTACCTTCATTTGAATAGTTTACAAGCAGTAACTCTCCTGAGCTTCTTTCACAATTTCAAGTCTTCAAAAAAAAACTCTTGCACGGACTCCTTGCGGAAACCCTTCAAATAATTCTAAGTATTTGATTTCTTTGACCCGGTGCACTCCCCTTGTGACAGTAGTCCTTCAACCCTTCTCTCGGTTGACAAGTTCTGAACTTTCAACCAGCCTGTGCACACCTTGCACGGCTTTTGTGCCTAGTTTACACTTCTATGGAAGATGAGAACAACGGTATCCCTCCTAAGCTTTCATAGATGAACTCTGAACCTGTCGACTCATTCCTTGTGGACGTTTAACTACACTCCTTGCAAGAACTCTTGCTCAGATAGAGAAACAATTGAAACTCATTTCCTTACTCTCTCAAACTTCAAATACCTAACATGAAATCATACATACATAGCATAAAAGAAAATGTACAACAGAAAGAGTAAAATAACCATGAGCATAACATTCAACATGCATACACAGAAAGTATTAGAACACCATGAGTCTGAGTCAAAGCTTCATATATTAATCTCAGAACTTCTGTATATGGCCTCTTCTACACATCTCTCTGCTTCTTCTCCTCTCTATGCTCTATGCTCCATTGATAATGTTAATGTTACAAATGATACACGATGAGGATGTCTATAGTCGGTTTTCCCTCCTACGCTCTAAACTATCTAATCTAGAATTTTAATTCTACCTACTTACATTAACTGCCTATAAATGCCTTTACACCTTAGAGATGAGAGCGGATCGCTCAAGATCTGTTTACAATATGGAAGTATGCACTCTCTTAATTATTTCATTAATGTATGCCCATCCAAACTTTCAAAACAATTCAAACATTTTCAACATGTGCCAAAATGAAATGGCATTTGTCCCACGCTCGCTTGCTATTGGCGATGCTCCTGCATCATACTCCCTCGCTTGAAAATTTTCATGAACTCCTATTCATGAGTTCTTGCACTGTCTGTCCATGCTTTTTAATTTATGTTTCATTCTCGCAGCTAGCATCTTCAACTGGATGTCCCTTCCATTTGACCAAGTATTTGAAATACTCTTTTCTCCTGGTCCTCTTGCTGACTCTCTTGTCAAGTATTCTCTCCATCTGTGGCTTTTCAGCTACAGGCATTTGTTTAGCCCACTAAACCTCTGTCTGTTCTCTGTCTGTTCCTGCTTTTCCATATTTGTAAGGGTACAAATCTGAGATGTTGAATATTGGTGAAATTCTGATCCCCTTGGGTAATTCAATCTCATATGTGTTTGCCCCAAATTTCTTTATGATCTTACATGGTCCAATCTTCTTCATCTTTAGTTTGTTATGCATTCCCCTTGGGAACCTTTCCTTCCTCAAGTGTGCAAGAATCCAATCACCAACTTCGAACTGAAGTTGTTTCCTGTGTTGATCTGCTCTGTGTTTATACTCTTGGTTTGAATTCTACAACCGCCTCTTCACTTGGCTGTGAAGTTCCTTCATTGCCTCTGCAAAATCTTCTGCACTATCACTTCTAGTTTCATCCTGTTCTGAATCTTTCAGTTCAGAAACTCCCTTGGGTTGCATTCCATAAACAATCTGAAATGGACTCTTCCCTATGCTTCTATTGATCGAATCATTATAAGCAAATTCTGCCTGTGAAAGAATGTGATCCCACTGACTGTGGTGCTCAGTCACTAGGCTCCTTAGTAAATCTCCAAAGATTTTGTTCACAACTTCTGTCTGCCTATCTGTATGGGGATGATAAGTTGAGATAAATGAAAAACTCGTCCCCAGCTTCTTCCATATAGTCCTCCAGAAATGTCCCACGAACTTGGTGTCTCGATCGGAAACTATACTTCTTGGTAAGTCATGAAGTCTGACAACTTCTTTGAAAAACAGGTTCGCAATGTGAGTTGCGTCGCTGGTTTTCTGACATGGTATAAAGTGTGCCATTTTCGAAAATATGTCCACTACCACAAAGATCGAATCAAACCCTCTTTGCGTTCTTGGCAATCCCAACACAAAATCCATGCTTACTGCATCCCACGGCCTCTCTAGTATGGGTAACGGCTGATATAATCCTGTGTTCTGTTTCCTTCCCTTTGTGTGCTGACAAATTCTACATTTTTCCACAAACCTTTTGACATCTGCTCTCATCCCTGGCAAAAAATACGAGCCATTCAACTTCAAGAACGTCTTATCATGACCGAAATGTCTGGCCAATCCTCGACTGTGTTTTTCCTTCAGTAGATTCTCCCTCATGGAGCATTTTTGGATACACAGTTGATTGCTTCTGAATAATAATCCATCCTGGATCATATATTCAGCCCATTGACTTCTATCCCTGAGAAATGGATTCTCAGATGCGTCATACGCCTCTTTGAAATCTGGATCATCTCTATACATATCCTTGAGGTTATCAAAACCCAAAGTTCTGACTCTGAACTCCTGCACCAGTAAACATTTCCTGCTCAAAGTATCAACAACCTTGTTAGCAGTTCCAGAAATATGTTTAATTATAAAAGTAAAATTATGCATGTATTCAACCCATTTTGCATGCTTCTGGTTCAATTTATCCTGCTGAGTTACAAATTGTAAGGCATGATTATCATTGTACAAAATGAATTCTTTAGGAACCAAATAGTGCCTCCACTTCTTCAGTGTCTGTATGACCGCATAAAATTCTTTGTCATACGTGGAGTACTTAACCTTTTCCCCATTCAGTTTCTCACTGAAGTATGTGACTGGCCTATCATCTTGACTCAAAACTGCTCCAATTGCAAAACCACTAGCGTCACACCTGACCTAAAATGTCTTACTGAAATCTGGCAACACTAGAATTGGTTGTTCAGTAATTTTATTTTTCAACAAATTGAAACTTTTCTCTGCTTCTTCCATCCAGTGAAAAAAATTATGTCTTTTCTTCACTGTGTCCATCATCGGTGCGTTAATTCCACTAAAATTTCTGATAAATTTCCTGTAGAAACTAGCCAATCCATGAAAGCTTCTAACTTCAAATATACTCTTTGACGATGGCCAATTCTTAATCACCTCTACTTTATCTAGATCCATCTTCAACTTATCTACAGAAATAAAAAAACCCAAATATATGAGCTCTGTCTTCATGAATGATGATTTCTTCATATTTATCAGCAACTTCTCTTGATGCAATTTCTTCATCACTATAGCCAAATGCTTCAAGTGCTCTGTTTTTGTCTTACTGAAAATTAGTATATCGTCAATGTTGTGGGGTATTCTACCCTACGGACTAACAAGCTAGGGTTCTAAACTTGTACGCAGATCATGACCCTCAAGACTTAACTTTTAACCTTCTACCCGAAATCTCAACCCCTTTTCTCATGCAAACATGGGAAGAATAAACTAACCTTTTTATCGACGGTTGAAGTAGATCCTCCGTTAAGCCTTTATATCTTTGTTGCTGCTGCTCCTTCCACAAAGCTTTCCTGCAATCAAGACAAGACTACACATGCATGCTATTGATCTACTAGGGGGTTAGAGATAAAACACAAATCAAATAACATAGATAAGACTCATGTATTCGGGACGAGAAAAGTATCTTTTTCATTAATCTCAATATGAATCAACTTACAATGATTTCTGAGACCGGCCACCGTTCCTCGATCATGATCCTGGGCTCCTCCTCTTCTTTTGTCCTCCAACTGCTGTCACATGAATTTCTCCTAAAGCTTGAGGTAAGGCTAAAGGGTTGGGACAAAACGGACTTGGAAATTTGGCAGAGTTTCTTTGCTATGATTTTTCCTTTTTGAATAGTACCCCTACCCCTCCTTTTATAGGCTAGAAGGAGCTAGGGTTTTTGGCGAACTCTCGGCCATGCATGGCTAAGAGCTCCAGTTAACTGACAAAAAGCCTCGTGTCCCGACGAAAAATTTCCTGATTTTTTGCTTTGTTAGGTACCCGCGGGCTGTAGTGGGTTAGCCCGCGGATACCCACGTGCAGTAGAAGGTCAAAAAGTGGTCCCCCACGCCCAGTGAGAGGTTAGGGCGCGGTTTTCTTGTTTTAAGTGGTTTTTCAAGGTTTTATTTAGCATGGCTTTGGCTAGGAAGAGGCATGAGTTGGCCTGATGCCAGGTAAGCTGGTGTGGTGCATTTTAGGGTTATAACAGATGCCCCCTAATGTGTGAGGTCAGAAGAGCATCTGATGGCCGAAATACATTACCAATTCGTTACCAATCTGTACTGATATGCTGAATGAGTGAGCCCAGGATTCAGGAATCAGGAAGTGTCGTCTGCAAAAATATCAAATGTCTCACCGAGGCGGGCATACCCATGCTCGGGATAAATCAGAACCATGGCTACCAATCAAATACACTGTATATCCATGTCAAATAACTATAAAGAGTATCCGCGAACAATACACAGCGTAGCTACATCTCGAAATCAGAAAGATATACATAGG
>SNQJ01S0098985.1:33777-49779 GCA_010110895.2 Picea sitchensis | reverse complement strand
TACGCATTTCTTCACCTTCATCAAGAGTCCAATTAGGATTTTCTGGAGGCTTATTTGGTGTATAAGTTCCCTTTTTGGGTGGCATGTTGGCCAAGTATCACTTTTGAACCTTGATTTTGAGGTGGTTCTGCTAGACAATATTTATTCTGTTGTATCTCCAAAGTTTCAGCCCTTCTGGGTATGAAACTTTCTTTTTTGTAGTTCTCTGATATTTCTTCTCTACAATGCCACAGATCTGATCAAAATTGGATGTGCCAAGTGGAATTTACAGTAACTTCCCCACAACTTGCTGATTTTTGGCCTTTCTAGGAGATATCACTTGTATAGTGTTCCCCGCACAAAATAATTGATATAAAATTCCGAAACTCATACCAGAAATACTACAGACTGTCCACTATCCAATGAAACCAATCTCACTCAATTTGGATACTCTAGGAAGAAGTTATGATTTTTTTACCTGGAACACCTTCTTGAGACTAGTCAATAGTTCTAGTCTGATGCCCTATCTTCCACAGGGTGTATATACAAATTTAAGATGACCTAGAAGATGAAATTTTTACCATAGATACCTTACTAATTTATGTGAATAGCCTCCAGAGTTCAGGGTCTGCACCATTACAGAAAAAAATTTATAGCGAAAATTCCGCAATGACTCAATTCAGGATGATTCCATAACCCTATCTTGCACAGGATGTATCTCCAAAATTATAAGGCCCCGGGAGCTGAAATTTTAACCCAACGTACCTTGATCCATCCACTAAATATCCTCCAAGCCATTCCTTATGAAACATTGTATTAAAAAAGTTATAGTGAAAATTCCAAGGTGTCTCAGATGTAGTAGCAAAACCCCAAGACCTTGAGCTCTGATACCATATGTTAAGAACCAAATATCAATATAGCATAGAAAAACCTTAGAATAAGTACTCAACGCCTTGAAAAAGAGAGAAATTCAGATAATAAGCCTCTTCGAGGGGGCAACCTCCTTATGCCCAAATAAATGTACAATTACAAGATGATTCAAAATGAAAATGTCTCCTTGGCATATATAGGAGACTAGGAGGTATAATTACAACTAATGGACTAAAGCCGACATAAATAAAATAAAATTACTAATATAATATGCCGCAATTAAGGGGTAATGATCCACTATTTAGGGCTTAACATTTTCTTATATGTCTTTAAGAATTACATTCATTGGAAGCACCAACTTCCTTTGTTCTCCAGCTCTAATGGGAAGGAGGCACCGACCCCCTAAATTTTCAAGTTACAACCTGAGGGAAGCTACAACTCCCATATTCTTTGGCTACAACCAGAGGGAGGCTATAACCCCCTATGTTCTCCAGCTACAACCGAAGGTGGCTGCAACCCCCTATCCTTTCCCCGTCCTACCACCCTGAAATATAAGTAAGATGATGAAACCACTGTCACAATGTCACTGTGAGATATACTATTGTAAACCTCTACCAATATGTGCCAACAACCTGTAACCAACCCGTGTCATTATCCTGTAACCAACATGTACTTGTGCTTATCTTGTACCAACAAAACTCAACAGGTACACGACATGTCTGCTCTTCAGTGCGTGTATGTACATGCCCTTTCTATACTGCAAATAGCATATGTATGCGACCTTTCTATATTACAGCCCGCACATACCTTCTGTAAACTAGGGTTTTCTTTCTCTTGAAAAACGTTGACCCTATGCAACCTTTGTCACATCAACCTGCTACCTGTCACTGTTTCCAGACTATAACTATGCCTTATGCGTACATACTCATATGTATCCTTTACCCAAATGCATCTATATATCTCTAGTCATGTGATATACAATTGCGTATAATCATGAACAAGTATAATAACCCTCACTTGGACTAGAAATCAAATCCTTACTGATAAACAACCTCTCAATGCATCAATCACTTCACAACCACTTCACAAATACAATCTCTCAACCGTGTACCATAAAAACCCTTAACCATATGCCAAGAAATGCAAGATGTGCCTCAACACTTAACAAGATGTACCAATGATAAATATTAATTATACAAGCATTGTATTTCTATAGATCTGAATTATACAGTAAGTTCCATGCATCCAATAGCCTCTCTAGGGAAAATCATCAAACCCCCATAACCATATCTCATGTAGACAACAATATCCAACTACACATAGAAATAAGACATATCTTTTGAACCTGTAGATAGATCTTTTGTACCCGATCACTGTAGACCTTCCCAGGAGATTGCTTTCAAACTCTAGAGACTTGGCATCTTCATATACTCAAGTTTTTGTGGATTTTCCCACATGTACGCACCCTATTATACTAAAATCTCACATACGTACGTGCCCTTCTCCACTGTAGCCCGCATACACCTCAAAAGCTAGGGTTTTTTTAGTATTTTCTGTAATTCTGAAATTTTCATCGTCAACCCTTCGTGCTATCTTAGACTTGCATAACTTCATATGTATCAATGAGCACCTACAATAAACCTTACACAATAATAGATATTCAATATGCTCAATAGGTGCTAATAGGAGAGGCATGTTCTCTTATTTATACTTCCATGTAGCTTCCTCAAGGGGTTACCTTCTAACCAACTTAACCCATTTTTTTCTTTTAGGGCTAACCCACTTCTTACCCACTTTGTTACAAATAGTAAATTCCCATTTCTAGTAGCAACTAATTTATTTTTAATTATTTTCTTATTGCAACAACTTAACCCATGATTAACTCCCAGTTTCTCCCACTTGACTAGTCAACTTCTTCTAGGAATTTCTAGAATAATTTGACTTCTTTGACCTTCTAGATAACTCGTGAGGGTTCTCTAACTTCACAAGGCCATAACTCTCTAACCGTGAGGAGTTATGTGGTGTTCCACATATCATCAGAAATGACATGACATGTACTATCCATCTAGAATAGTTTTATCTGCAGATATACTAAACTTAGTACCATTATAAATAAAAAAACTTAAATCCCTTAACCATATTGTTGGGGCTATTAGAATTTGCTACCATAATTGCTTCAAGGGTTGACATCAATGACAACCAACCCAATTAATAATCAGTATGTAGTCTGTCAAGGGACTAACAATCATGCTAAATTTTATGGTCTATGGTTGTTGTTGAAAAGAATAGAGGTAAGGAGACTAAAACATCTCGAAGTGTTTGGAGATTCAAAGCTTCTAATTGAATGGCACAATCAACATTTCAACATTGAAAATCTAGGTTGGTTGCTTATTATGATTGAAGTACATGAGGTAAATTATCATTTAATGAAATGTATTTCACACATATTTATCAAGAATTCAACCCCAAAGCCAAACAATTTGTCTAAAGAAGCTTTTCTTTTGTAGGAGGGTACATTAATTGAATATGAATTTAGAGGAGGCACTCTCCTATCAACCTCATAAAAATTTGTGTATTAATCTTCTGCTAAAATGTTTTATGATGAAGGGGACAATTAGATCATATGTGATGTAGTGGAGGTGATATTTATAAATCTATAGGATTTAGTCTATTATTTTTATTACTATTATATCTTTAAGATAATGTTGGAAGACTATACTTAAGTATTTGTTGTTATGGTTTTGATGTTGAGAATGAAATCAATACTTTGAAGTATGGAGAGGAGTGCATACAATATTGATCGATGTATATTTTGATTTTAAACTCTAAAATATCAAATATATGGTTTCTTTTGGAAAGAAAAAAATGTACGTGATTTGATCTTACATTTAGTTTCACATTGAAACCCAATTTATAACAACCAAAATTTGTGTATGTCTTTCTTCAATATCCTTATCCTACTCAATTCTTCAATCTTAAAATCTCAATAAACTCTTAGAGACACATCCAATATGCACCTACATCCACTCTCACACACCATTTTTGCAACTTTGCGATAAACCAAAATCTAAATGTGTATTAGAAAGATGTGGATAAACATGAATTATATGTATAAAGGATGAACAATTAAAAGGTTAAATCATATGAACTAATGCCTATATTGAAAATACCCATTATAAAAAAATTAGTTTTCTCCAACTCACATTTTTCCTTGATGAATAAGAGTCATGTGTATACATAGACAAGAACCTGATAATTGGAACATTAAAAAATGATCAATGGTACATGATAAAAAAATATGCTTGGACTTACAATTTCCGCAAATAAAAAACAAGAAAGTTATGCCTCTAGGTTCTCCATGAATTGGTTGATAGTGTTTTGTTTATCGACATTCCCTCACTCCTTGCACTATAACATGGTGGTCATTCAAACTTCAACAACAAGTTTAGATATCCTTTAAACCATCTTATCAAACAATGCACTTTTCTCCTAAGGTTACTGTAATGATCCCAAGCCAAATTCTTTCTTGGAATCACTAACTACTACTAATTTATTGAGTTTTTAAGTGCATACAAGATTCATCAACACATAGAGATCACAATATATTCAAGATGTAGAAGCACAAGCAAAGATCTGACCTTTTTATTATGAGCAATGTAAGATCAATACAATAGATGGTCGATCTGGCATAAACCTCAGATGGGATAGTGCGTTACAAGAAATAGATATGAGCTTCTATAGAATGCTCCCGACAATACAAAAATGAGCCTCAAAGGCTGGATATACAATGAAGACTAAATCAAGCGGATCAGGTCATACTAATGCTTAACCTCCAATCTGGAAAGTACCACGTCACACTTTAGAATCACAGAAACCACGAATAATTACATACATACAAAAGTGTCCAATCATCCAGTATGGAAATGATGGTCGAGGGCAGCTACAAGGAAAACCAGATGTCCAAATTCCCAAATCCACTCCTCAAATTTCAAGTGAATCTGAATTCTCCATCGAGATGGTGTACTTGCTTGGATGGCGGGAAACCCTAGTGGTTTGACCGATGAAGGTCATGGAAATGATCTGAAACTCTCAGAATATGGTCGGGTGATGGGTAAAGAACAACCCAGGTGCCAGATCTCAGATCCCTCTCAATGGGTTGTAGATCTTAAATCTCAGCGGTGAGGTGCACCCCATTGGATGGTAGAACCCTAGCAGGGTTAAATACAGGCCAGAAGGAGATCTCCAAATGCTACGAAACTCTCAAAGAATCTAGATCGGGCTATGAGAATCCCGGTGGGAGAAGTTTTGAGCTCAGATCTCAAGCAAATATCCATATATCTGAGTTTTACTGAATCGCAGAATGTCCCCTATGGCTTCGAGGGGCGTCCCAATCTTTAGACAAATATATGATGATGATAGCCCTCTAGAAAAACCCTCAAAATTTGTTTGTTCTCCCAACAAGAGCACTAGATGGAGATGGGGTGAGACTAGAATGGTGTGGAGGTATCTTTCGAGACCAAGTACAACGAGACAAGATTGTGAGGTGGATGTTCTGCCCAGAGTTGCTCCATGAGGGTTGTCTGACCGGCCCCCAAAGCCCGAATGCTTAAGGAAGCGATAGCAAATGCTAATCAAAGCAGGAATGAGTAATAGGTGCACCTAGCCTCTTACTTATACTTTTCCTTCCAGTTACTGTGGAGTTAGGTTAACTCCGAGGGGTTAATCTTCTATTCTTGTTGAGTTATCTTTACTCCCTTTCCTTTTTCCTTTCTTAGAATTGACTTAGAATATAACTTTGCTTCTTGACACCCTTTGGTGGTGGTTGTGATGACCCTGAGTGGGGGTGCAGAGGGCCCACTAAGTCTCCTCATTACCTCTCTCTAAGAGGTGGGGGAAATCACAGTCTCCCCTGCCCGGGAGTACTTGTCCTCGAGCAATTCCAAACCTACTTCTCCCCTAACACATGCTCACGCTCCCAAGTGGCATCCTCAATGGGTAAATCCTTCCCACTTGCGTTAAATACTCCCTTGATGCTTCGGTTTTTTGAGCCTCTTCTCTCAGACTTTTAACACTTCCTATGGAATCAAAACAAGTTGACCCTCCTCATCCATGGGAGGTAATGCCTCAATAGGCGTAACATGTTGACCGAGGACTTTCTTAAGGCATGAGACATGGAAGGCGTTGTGAATTTTTATAACCTGTGGAAGCTCCAACTCATAAACTACAACCCCTATCCTCTTGTTGACTTTGTAAGGTCCAAAGAAGCGTGTTGCGGTTTCTCAGCTCCAGCTTCTACTTTTAATGGAGGCATGCATGTATGGTTTCAACCTAAAATAGACTAAATCACCAACCCTCGAAGAATTCTGATCTTCCCCACTACGTGCTTGCTGCTTGGACCTTTTGTTGGTTTGTGCCCTTTGTAAATGATCCTTTAATTCCACGAGAATGTCTTGGCTCTGTTGTATCAATCATGTACCATCAAAAGCCCCTCTGTCACCAAATGCAATCTCCACAAATGATAAAGGATCCTAGCTATATAAAGCTCTGAGGGTGACATGCCAATGGACATATGTTGGGTAGTGTTGTAGCAATATTCTCCAAATGTAACCATCTGACCCAGTAGCACATTTGTCCTTTCGTAGTTTCTGAGGTAACCTTCACCCATTTGTTGACTATCGATGCGACCATCAGATGGGGTATCTAATTTACTAGGAGTCAATGCTTCGACACTAATGCGAATTAGCTCACACTTAAAACGAACTCATGAATCTGTTGTCCCACTGTCGCGATGATGGTTTGGGTAGGCGTGTAGTCTGAACACCTCTACAGCGAAAATAATTGACCCACATGTTGCACTAAAGTTTGTAACATGGGAAAAAGATGTACTAAACCGTCAACTGTCTACCACCCGCGAAAATGCAATCTTACAATATGAGGCAACCCGGTGATAAGAAATCCATGGATACACTTTCCCACTTGTGCTCTGGAATAGGTAAAGGGTTGCCATGATCCTGCCGGGGTCGCGTGTGCCTCATCCTTGTTTTCTTGGCATGTAGTGCATTCTTTGACATGCTTCATCACATCTTCCTTGAGGCCTTTCCATGCAAACCTTTCTCTCTGCACAGCTATGTCTCTTCGATTATACGATGCCCTTCGTGAGTTGCAACGTATTACATCGCGAGTCTGCTTTGAGAGTTGATCCATGAACTAAGAAGATTTGGCCTTTGTAATAGATGGGGTCATTTATGACCGAAGTTGTCGTCCACCGTATTTTAGATCCAACAATTGACAAGCTGGCCCGATCCTTTGCATATTCCATATCATGTGTTCCTTCGATTCGATTGACATACGGACATGGCAAAAATGGATAACTTATACGGATAATGCATGCGACCCACTGCGTTGTTCTTCCTTTTGATGAATTCAATGTCAAAGTCTTAGTTTTGTATTTTGCTTACCCATTTTGTTGTCTTTCATTTCAAATCCTTACGCTCCAATAGATATTTAAGACTATTATGGTAGGATTTGACCACAAACCTTGCACCTACCAAATATTGCTGAATTTGGCTAGTGCATGCATATTAACCAACATTTCTTTTGTGTAAAATGTTGTAAAAGTGGTCGAGGACCAGGTTTCCAGCTTTCATAGGCTGAGGGTGCACATTACGCATCAACAAGGCCCCTATACCTTCCCCCAGGGCATCACACTCCAAAGTGAAGGGTATCACGGGAAGTAGGAAGAGCTAGGCGGGCGGGGTGCTCATGACCTCTTTCATTTTTCTCCATGCGTGACTTGGGCCTCATCATTTCATTTGAATGACCCTTTTTTGGTCAAGTCTAGGTCAAAGTGCGCACATTTGAGAAAACCTTTTGACAAATTTTCTATAGTATGTGTATAGGCCCAAGAATCCCCTCAGGTTTGTGAGTGTTTTTGGAGTAGGCCATTCCCTAATGGTACATTGGTATCTGATTGTACACGTACCCCTTTTTCCCCTATGGAAAGTGTGTCCCAAAGAAGTAGAACCACAATCATTTCCAAGCTCACGCTTGTATTCCTTGGCGATATGGTGATTGTTCTTCCATGATTGAAAGGTTGGTCCACGTAATGAAGGGTGTTGCCTCCAGTCTTCTTTGTAAATGAGCAAGTCAATCAAAGAATACAAACAAGTGACCTCACATTTTGTTGAACACATGGTTCATGCAAGGCGGAAATGTGGCTGGGGCATTGGTTAGCTCAAAGGGCATCACCAAAAACTAAATGGCCATGAAGTGACACCTAAAGAACATTTTTGAAGTGTCCTCCTCCCTCTCATCTTGATTTTGATGGTGCAGATCAATTTTTGTGAAATATATAGCTCCATCATGACTCATCCAACAACTGTCAATCCGGGTGTAGGATTTTGTTTTTATCATCTTTTTATTCAAGTAGGAAGTCAATGCACATTCTCCTTGTTCCATCCTTCTTCTTCATAAGATTCTCTGCAATGAAAACAAATGGGTTTGAACTTGGTCTGATGTGTCCCAATGTCTAGAAGCTCCTTGATAGCCTTCTCTATCTCGTCTTTATACTTCTTGGGATGCCTATAGAATGTGGTGATAACAGGCTTAGCCCCACCTTCTAGCTCAATGATGTGCTCAGGCACAATGCAGGCACTGGAGGAATCAACCAACATATACGGTGCCTTATCAAGGATTCTTTGATCCTAAGTTGTGTATTACCTTTCCCTTCTCATCCACCCATGTTGAGATCTTACATTCTGTTGTGTATACAATTTCTTCCCTTCTAGAGATGGCTTCCATCCTCTTGGCCGTGACTTTTCTGAGTTACTTGACATGCCTCTGAGGCACAACCTTTCATCCTCCTTACCTTCCTCCCTAGGGAACGTGGTCTTGTAATTTGTGGTGATGGGTCCCAAATTGCTAAGCCACTGCACCCCTAGAATGAAGTTGGTATCGGGAAGATCCATCAAATACACATCCTAAACTAACTCAAGCCTTCCCAAGGTGAGTTTCATACATTGTATGTATCTGTTACAAGGCATGGTACTACTGCTACATCCACTTTGGATCCTTCAAACTCTACTATAGGTATATGCCTCCTCTTTAGTAATGTTGCATCAATGAATTGTGGGAAGCTCCTCATCAATCGGAACCAACACTCTACGTCCTTGTAAGACCCCTCTCATCCCGAAGGTGTTGAACTTGGGTATCCGGGTTGATAGATACCAGCGTGTACTTTTCTCCTGATGCATACCGGTCTAGTTGGAACCTCCTCTTACTAGCGCCTCTAACGTTTAGCCTCCATGTTTTTGTATTTATTCATACTCATCCTCTTCTTCATCATAGGAAGTGACCTCAATGTAATGTACATGTCCCACCGTCCCAGCCACTTGTGTGAGGGATTCCATGGCTCCTTACGTGTGAAGCGAGTTGCTTCCTTCTCAGTTCCATCCCGGTGTTGTCATCTAATGCATACGGCTATTGTCACTTAACCTCTGAGTGGTCACGTCCTCCCTGGTTTGTGGAGGCCTTTGATCTCTTCCACTGTTGTTAAGAGGTGGTCTGGGTAAAAATTTTGGTTTAGCAGCTGGAAACAAATCCCTCGTCTTCGAATGGCTTTCTGTGAATTTTGGTAGGATTGAAGGCTTTTACCTAACCCTTCAAGGGTTCCATTAATCCTTTTTTAAAGAGAATCATGAGCCTGATGGGGGACATATATTGCACCATCACTTTGCCACCCTCTAGAACTCATCAATGTATGCCTTAGCCATACATGTTTGCTTGAGTTGGGCGAGCTCTCGAGTGTAGCTTCGGGATCTCCTAGATCAAATCTATCAATGAGCCTTTGAGTGAATTATATATAGGATACAATCGAAAGTTTGTGGCTGAGTGTGGTGAGCCATGGTACCACCGGTCGTGGGCCTTATACATCAAAGTACATAGTGGCAAACAGTGGCCTCCATCTCTCTCGTAGGGTTAAGTTGTAGGTAAATTATCGACCACGCGCACCCATGCCGATAACGTCATCTTGGCGTTACCATAAGAGTATGGAATCTCTATCTTCCCTATCCTTCGCTCAAACTCAAAGTTGTCCATGTGGTTCGTACTAGGGTAGTTTCTGAACTTGAGTTGACAATCTTGGTCTAGGGACATCTGTCTTTGAACTTTCATATCAAGTTGTGAGTATTCCCACAGCGGGTACTCGGCTGGTGTGCCACAAAATCTTCAACTGTTCATGCTGCTCTTGCTCGTCTATAAATGTGGGCATGTATAGTGCAGGGTTAACTCACGCCACTGAGTGTCGGTCTAGTTGTTCATCTGTGAACATTAGCATGTATGGCCTATGATTGGCCTGCTACCCATCGCCCATGGAATGTGCCACCTCCAAGATTTCCTTCGGATCTTGGTGCTTTCTTTGGGTTATATCTGTCTTCCTCATGGTTCCACCGGGATATCCTCCAACCTCTTTATTTCCATACGTATCGGGATCTTTGCCTTTCGATGGGTTACTTGCATCGGAAGGTCAGTTATCTTAGTTTGGTTCTCATTCATCTTCAGTATATTCTCATCAACTTTCTTCAGGTTTCAGAGATTTTGGCCTGTCCCTTTCTGTTGTTTTCCTGATACTCGTCCAACTGCTGGACCAATGTGGTTTCTGTGTGGTTCATGTTTTTCTAGAACTTACCAAATTAGGCTACTAATAGAGCCAAATTTGGCGGGCTCCTTAGTGCGTCTCAGAGCCACTTCTTCTACCTCTATTTCCTTTGTTGTTTATCTTTCTTTGACCCATAACAATTCCCCTGTGTTTCTGCATGCACCGATCTCTCCCCGGGTTTGGAGGATCGAAGCTCTGATACTGCTAATAATGATCCCAAGCCAAATTCTTTCTTGGAATCACTAACTACTACTAATTTATTGAGTTTTAAGTGCGGCCAAGATTCATCAACACATGGAATCACAATATATTCAAGATGTAGAAACAAAAGCAAAGATCGACCTTTTATTATGAGCAATGTAAGATCAATACAATAGATGGCGATAAAGCAAACCTCAGGATAATTGTTACAAACAATAGATATGAGGCGCTACAAAATGCTCGACAATACAAAATGAGCCTCAATTTGGATATACAATGTGAAGACTAAATCCAAGCCAGTCTAAAAGTTGTACTAATGCTCAACCTCAAAGATGGAAAGTGCCACATCCTACAAGAATGCTGAAGCCCTCAATAACTCAGCCCTACTACCAAAAGTGTCCAATCATCCCAGAAATATACTAGGCTGATAGGTCGGGCAATTTACAGGAAAACCAGGATGTCCAAATTCCCAAATCCACTCTCAAACTCGGTAGATCTGGTCTCCCGCTTGAATGAATTGTGCCCAACTGGATGGTAGAAACCCTAGTTGGTTTGACCACGATGAAGGGTTTCCGATGATCGAAACTCTCCAAGGAATATATGGAGTCAGTTAGGTAAAGAACAACCCGGTGCTTAGAATCTCAGAGATCCCTCTCAATCGTTGTAGATCAGAAATCTCCACTGAATGGTGTGCCCCAACTGGATGACTGAAACCCTAGCGGGTTAGACCCTGATGAAGGAGGCCTCAAATGCTCTAAAACTCTCCAAGAATATAGGTCGAGCTATGAGAATCCCGTGGAAGAATTTTCAGACTCAGATATCAAGCGGTCTCTCTAGATCAGAGTTTTACTAAATCACAGGACGTCCCTTTGTGGCTCCAAGACGTCCCAATATGTGGACAAATGTAGAATGATGATAACCCTCCAGGAAAACCCTCAAACTAATGGTCCTCCCCCTTCTGAAGCACTAGATGGAGATGGAGTTGAGACTAGAATGGTGTGGAGAGTATTTCATCGAGACCAAGTTGTGGAACAGGTGAGTGGATATTCCTGCTTGAGTTGCTCCTGAGGGTTTGTATAGTGAAACCCCCAAACTAAATGCTTAAGAGCAATAGCAAATGCAATCCAAAACCGGAGATGAGTAATAGGTGCACCCTAGCCTCTTAGCATACTTTTCCTTCTAATTCTCTGTTGAGTTAGGTTAACTCCCTCGAGGTTGATCTTATTCTTGTTGAGTTATCTTTTACTCCTTTCCTTTTCCTTTCTTAGTCAACTTAAAATATAACTTTTAACTTCTTGACTTTCCCCTTAGGTGTGAGACTATGACCTAGTGGGAGTTACCAGACCTTGCAGTCTTTCAGTGTGAGACTATGACCTAGTGGGGGTGCCCAGGCCACTGAGTCTCCTCATTACCTCTCTAAGAGGTGGGGGACATTACAGTTACACAAAAATTGGTGGGTGCACTCCTCATTACTAGACATTGCCATACCTCCTTCCATGACCATGTGCATTATTCTAGCCACCAATGACAACACTTTGAATAGGGAAATCGCATGGATATCTATACATCAAGAAACATAACTTTAGCCTCTACTCAAGTTTATCATGCATTTTCTTAAGCACTGTTGGATCTCTTGGGTCTACTTCCTCTTCTTTTGATCTAAGGCCTATTTGAGAATGATGATTTACATTTATGCAATTCCTTGCTATACTTTAGCTACAAATGCATTTGCTTGGCAATGAAGTGGCACTCATTATCTCTCACACCATGGAAACCAATATGAATTTACAAATCAACAACATTTCATATGAGTTACATATCAATCACCCATGAACAAGTTGAAGAGCGTGACATAGTAGCTAGCTATGGGATGTGTTGCATTACCATAAACCAACGAGTATCATAAAAAACACTACTGAATAATTTCAATGTCAGATCTCATTAATTGGTTGTCAATGAATGAATATATGCATTAGTTTTGTTATATTTATGCATAAACCTAGCAATAAGATGGTAGATACATGTATAACTAAAAAATATTAATTTAAATTGAGAAATATCAATTGGGTTAATAACTTAGACATTCTTCAATACAAAATTATTACAATATCTTGGGTTAATAACTTAGACATTATTCAATACAAAATTATTACAATATTTATGGCTTGGGTAGGATTAATAATGTCATACTTGCTCACATTATAGAGCTTTCAATGAGTAATAATGAATCCAACTCTAAGGAAAGATAACAAAATCTAGTGAGGGAGGAGAATTTAATTCTTAGAGAAGTGACAAATAATAGAAACTCTTTACTAAAGATTAGGAATGACTAGTACAATGAGAAAACCAAAATGATCTAAGAAAACATGTAAGAGGACATAAAATTTCACATGGATGTTTAAAATTGAGTGATAATAATTTATCTAGTTTGGATCATGTGACATTATTTTTGAATATTATTTTTGAGAGTAAGCCATTAGGAATCCATTACCTTTGTTATTTCATAGCTCAAATTGAGAATGATATGCGCATTTTATGCCTATAATTGAATGGAAAATTTTATTTCTAAATCATGTTCACATATTCAATTTTTATATATACAAATATCATTATGATGAATGCATTGATTTTCATATCATATATTTTAATGCTTAATTTATATAAGTAAAAGTATCATTATGATGAATGCATTGATTGATTTTCATATGATATATTTTAATGCTTAATTTATATATGCGATTTTTTTTTTAAGAAAACAACTAAAGTTATATTGCATTTCTACACTACGTCACAGGCTTGCCTGTCTAATCAGTTGAATTAATATACCCCACAACAAAAAGTGGTTGAATAATTCTAAAAAAACACCCCACTACAAAACAAGTGGTTGGGTATACTAAAAAAATGACAAAGGCACATGTCCATGTCCAACCAATAAGAAACACATGTCCAACAAACAAATATTCGAAAGACACATGTCTATGTACAACAAATAAATATTCATAATACTTTAGGACATTGACAAGTGTACTAACTCCTTCTCCATAATAAGTTATTTCTTAAAATAAACTATCTATCTCAAATTGAAGAAGTTATAGTGGCACGAGGTCAATTAATATAGGATGAGTAGAAAGGGATAGGTCGCCTCCAAACCTATTACTTCTAGATGATAGAAGAAAGGTAAAAAAAACATATTTTTAGATGTTTTACTTTGGTAGCATGCCCTATCCACTTTCAATTCAATCTCAATCAACCAACCAACTTGTTTGAGTGTAAGAGCTCCTTGTAGACTACATAAGGATTCTATTTAATTATAATTGATTGTTTTTTAATTCCTCTTAGTGCATAATAGATTTAATAAGTTTTTTAACATAAGCATAGTGAGTTAGTTTTCTCAGTTTAACAAATTATTCCAAGGTAAATTTTGTTGTGAAGTTTCTGGTTCTAGTCTAGTTGAGGTTCAAGTCTAATTGAGTCTCATGGGATTATCGATTGTTATTGTGACTAGTGGAGTAATGTAGTCATTGCCATGCAAAAACAAAATACTCTGATACCCATTAAAAGAAATGTGTGCAACATGACAATAAGCCTCATGCAACTATCAATCATTTTAATTTCATGTATACGAAATATTAAAGCGCACACAATAACATTCACTCACCAAAATACAAATTAAAATATAGTAGTTAAACACAACAAGTAACATCACTAACCAAAACACTTATCTTATGAGAAAATGTCACCAACTAGTTGCATACGAGGGGCATTCCTCCCAACCATATGCTCTACTGCTCCAATTCTCTCAATAACATGCCACCCTCGAACTAGGGCTATGAGTACACAAGGAGGAAACAACTTCTATGGCTAGCTATTTTCCAAACAAATAGCTCAATACCCATTAATTCATAGTAATGCAGCTCCTATAACAATTCCAACCACCCAACTCTCTTCCCTGTCAATCTGCACAATCCAAGGGATGAGATTTACTTCTCTGCATCACAGTCCCTCAGACAATCTCCTTCCTCTCTAGAGCTCTAGTACAAACCAGCCATGAAAATCTCAGTTGGGGGCTCCAAGAACTCCAATTGTAAAATGGAGTGCTCATAGTAGCATTTTTACATATGTTCTTGGGCAATTTTCAGCAAGCTCTTCATAGGCATGCCAACCAAGTTCTAAACATAATTCATAGCCCCCCTCATGACTATTTTCATACATAGTATGGTTGTTGCTCTTGTACAACACCCGATTCTCTTCTTTCTATCCTCTTGTTGTCCCCAAAAATTTGCTCTACCCCTCTACTTAAATTTCCTCTTCCTTTTCTCTCATGCTTGTTTGGCTCTTACAATCCCCAAAAATGATTGTACTCAACCCACCTTGTCATAGCTAAGTGAGGTGACCCTCTCACCCACCTCATACATGCATTTAATGATACAATTCCCATAATGAATGTACTTAGTCCATGCTCTCTTACCTAGGTGAGATGACTTTCTCACCAACCTCTTACATGCATTAAATAATTGGCTTTAATAAGTCAAATGGTGATTATATGGTTAATGTCAAATTAATTTAGGAGAATGGCATGGGATTTTAGGCACGTGGAGTTTTCTCTTGTGGAATCATAGCCCTTGAGCGTTATTGTCCCTCTCGTATCCCAACCAAAGATGTGCTTTTATTAATAACTTTAATATGCAATTTACATAGATCCACCCTTGACCATATTTCTAGGCTCACAGCCTAAATCACATATGTACAATTACATTACAATTCATAGGGATTAAAATTGGAGTATTACAAGTAGTTGAATGGTCCTCCAATATCTAAATATTTTAAGAAAGAGGAAAGGATCTTACAAATTTGTCATTGAAAAAAATAAAAATAACTACATTTATACCAACAAACCATAAATATTATGAAATTAACTATGTTAGTTAATGACATTAAAAATAATCAATATCAATATTTATCCACATTTCTTTTAATTTCGACTTCATGATTATTGCACATCAAATGAAATTGACAAAATGAGAAGAATAGAAAAACGTTGTCTAGGTGTTCTATGTTTTGGTTTTTTTCACTAGAATCCGACGACATAAATCTTCATAAAATCACAATTTTTTATTAATTACATTTTTAAATGCAGAAATGGATTCATCATGTAAAACCTTTAGAGCACTCAAAGTATACTTAACGACTCAAATATGCAGATCCAACAATTTCTCGCAAAATTTCAAACAAAATTAAATAAAAAATATCAAAAAAACAAAACATAGAATAATTAGAAAACAACAAATAAAAACCCA
>SNQJ01S0098985.1:15350-31107 GCA_010110895.2 Picea sitchensis | reverse complement strand
TAACACCTAGGTTCCAAGAGGGTTTGCACCCTAGAGATTGTTTTCTTGTTGGTTTTGATCCTAAGGTCCAAGAGGGGTTGCACCTTAGGATTCAAAGATTCATTCTTCTTGAATATCTAATCCATCTTTCAAAGTGTTGCTTGACTACATTTCCCAAAGAAGTGGATGACACTAGTCTTGTTGTGATACTTTATACTTACAATAACTCTCAAAATCCTCACTTAAACTAGCTTTATGACACCATTGGATTGTTAATGATATATCAACGCTTGGCATTTTCATTGGATAACTTGTTGTCGACGTAAAGTGAATGCTACAACCATTAGGGCTGCAATTTGTTGATGATAATTATTTAATATTGCGTCTAAAACCACTCAGAATTATTGTCTAGCAATTGGATATTGTTCCCCTTGTTGTATTCTAAATTCTAATAGTCGATTGCTAATTTTATGGGTCATTTTTCTTATTGTTGTTATAAAATACTATTTGCTGATATACACTGGTTTACTGCTATAATTTTGCAACAACAATAGGTTTTACTTGTTATCTAGTGTCTAAAGGTGAGTGATATGCTATATACCTTGATAATTGATGATTTTATGCATTTAAGAGTTCATTGTCTCTTACAAGTTTCCCATTTACCTCATTAAATCTAATTTGTCCCTTCACCTTTCCTGGACCTATCTTAACCATCTAGGTGACCAAGATGGGGGGAATGTAGGCTTGGCTAATCTTGCTACTTGATGCCTTGAGGTCACCAGGGAAGCCTCTGTTGTGTTGGATCTCTTCCCTTCACTAAAATTAGGGAAGTATCTGCTTAGGTGACAGTGGTAAATACCTTCAATTGTTACGCAATATTGAAATCTTGTGGAGGGCTTTGCACATGTACAAATCCTGAGATAACAACTGCCATTATGTGTGCATTAGTATTTAAGCAAGTGGTTAAAGATGAACATGAACTCAATGCAAACCTCCATCACTTAGTAGATCTATGGTTCAATTATGGATCACTTAAAGAGTTCCACCATACGAACCAACCATATGTTGTCCCTTCCAAAAACATGGATGTTGCTTTGCTTTTGTTCTCGTCATCTTGAATTTGGTACATTTGAAAATACCATTCAACTTTATTTCTCAATCTTGTGTTATTCTTATCGCCCTTGCCATGAAATTTGGGCATGTAGTTTTTCATTCTATAACACTAGACTATAAGGGACTAGGGCTTCCTCCTCTGCTTGAACTGCCTTGGTTTGAATTGGGAAAGTTGTCCAATTTCTTATAAATTTGATCAAACTTGGTGTTTGTATCAGCTACGTGAGACATCCTCCAGGACACGGACATGAGAGAGAGCCCCTGAGATGGGTGTGTGGTTCCTACCTGAGACATAACTAGAACATTGTGTTGGCCTCCTCCTTACAGAGAGTTGAAAAGAACTCCAGATGATTCTCATGTGTAACGCAGTGAGAAAGAAGATTTGTTGAGTTAGACGTGTCTGTGGCTGAGCACAGGTGAACGTGTGAATTTCCATGACCTGGGTGCATCGTTCTGAGACAAAGATGAATACGATGTATTAGCCTCCTCTGAGCAGAGAGTTGGGATGATGAACTCTAGATGACTCTCTTGTGTAATGCAGTGGGAAAGAAGATCAGTTGAGTTAGACGTGCCTGTGGATGAGCACAAGTGAACGTAATCCTAGTGGTTGAGCACTAGTGAGTGTGGTTCTCCTGTGAGACGCAACGAGATAGAGATATGGACATCCCTATGGATGTGCCCCTAGTGGCTGAGCACTAGCGAGTGTATGAGATCCCTTGTTATATTGTTCAAGAGTCAGACTTACCTGTAACCCTAATTGTAATGGAAAGGGTACATGTCAGCCCCACCTTAATGTAAAAGATCATTAATGTAAAAGATAATTAATCTGGTAATTATTAATTATATTGTGAGTTATTGAAGTCGACCATGTTGTGCCAATAGACACTTATGTTGACAGGTTCAGTCTAATATAAGTAAAGGTAAAATCCCCATTGAGGAATCATATCTTAAGTGTGAGTTTGAAAATTTCAGCGAGTACATCTTCTTGGGAAAAGTGTGGACCTCTCTTGGGCGCTAGGTTTCTAGGGTTTGTGAGCACCCTTTTGTGTGCTAGGTGTTTATGGTGGTGGAGATCTTTCGCTTGAAGAATATAGCAAAGGATTGGTTGGGTTTTCTTCCCTTGTTGAGAAGGGTTTCCCAAGATACTTCTTGTGTACTTGTGCATGGTGTTTCTTCTTGTGATCTTGGTTGTTGCAACACATTGTCTATGGTTTAAGTAAAATGCTAAAATGGAATGAACTTCATGCTTAAGCCTAGCTTATTGAAAAATCAACATGGTTTCAGAGCATAGGTCTTGAAGAACCCATTGCACAAGCTTCTACCAGTCATCCCTCCTTTTTTGCAGAACCATACGACCCTCCTAGGGTTTCCAAAAAATCTGTACAACCCTCTTCTTTTGGGTGTTCCAACACTTCACACTTGGACGTTGGGGCTGAAATTTGGATAGGAGTTTACGGCCTCCTTCAACGCACCTCCAGAAACTCTCAAAGTGAAATTCCAAGAATTTTTTAATTTTGGCCCTAAGGTTTCTAAAGTTCCACAAATTTCTGCAGATTTCTGGTTTTAGGGTTTCTGCAACTCTTTGAAGAAGCCTTCAAGATTACCTGTGTTCTACTTTCAAGGCTTATTGTTGGCAGTCATAAGCCCAACAAAACCTAAGGTTGCTATCCCAACCTAGCCGTTAGGTTTTCTAGCCCAGTTGACAAGGGTTTGTGAAGAATCTAAAACTATGATGGAAGATAAGCTTGATGGATCAAGCAACTTCAAGTTCCTGGAAGACAAGACTTCAGAGGAAGACTTATTGTAGGTGATACAAAAGGGTTTACCTGAGACAACTATCAATCAATGGAAGGAAGATGACATCAGGACAAAGAAGCCAATCATCTACTTAAGCCCTTACATTGAAGGGCCAACTTCAAAATAACAAAGATGACAAAAGGTGACACCGTGACTATTTTCTTCATAAAGATCTCAGAGGACAGAGATCACCCAGGTGCCATTGGAGAAATCATAAAAGCGTCCTCAAGTATGCACTTGTATACATTATTTGTATCATTGTCACGAGGGAAATTGCAGGAGGAAGGAACCTCTGCTAAAGTCGTGGATCCAGAGGGATCTCGGTGCATTCAGAGGAACAACACACTGGACGTGAAGACTCCGGGTTTGATTGTTTTAGTTATCATGCCTCTAACCTACATTTCAAAAGTTGCTACATTACAAATAAGTGTTGTAGCTTTGACAACAATCCTTAAATTGTTTTGATTTTAGAGATGTATTCATTATTCTCCTTTATTAGATATTCTTGTTTTGTTTCCTTTTGTTTGTTCTCTTGTTTCAAGCAGGTTAACAACAAAGGAAGATGGTTATACTTCAAACTTTAGAGGGAGTCGAAACTATTTGAGAAGGAGGAAGAGCAAAACCATCATTAAGGCCAATGCAATAATACATGATCAGAATCTTTCTATGATTTTGTGGGCAGAAGCATGCATGCCACAATATATGAGTCCTCACCAGATTTTGAAGAACATAACTCTCGAAGAAGCCTTCACCGAAGTGAAGCCCAAAATTGAACACTTCGGGATATTTGGGTGCACAATGTATTTTTCATGTATCCAAAGAGAAAAGGTCCAAGCTAGACCTTTCAGGGAGAAAGGATACATTTATGGGATAACAATGAATCCTCGAAGACATATCAGATCTACATCCCTGGTCAGAGACAGATTGAGACTAGCAGAGATGTTGATTTTGAAGAAGAGATAACCCTTCAAAGATCTAGAGAATCTCAGATGGAGATGGACAGTGAGACAATACCTTCTCCCCCTTCAGCGATTCAGAGGGAGACAAGACATTATTCCCGCTGATCCAGTTGTTCCAATTGATATGCCCAGAGATATTGCAATAGGGCATAAATGGCCTACCTAGGCTCGACAAAACTCTGCAAAAGGCAGAGGAACATATAAGTCCCACAAGGGACATCCCGAGAAAGCAAAAGAGATTTTCGTGCTACCCTTCAACCATGAGCCACTTCATTGATTTTGAGGCTCCATGTCATGGAGAAGCAGCAGGTGAACAGGTATGGCAAGATGCCATAACATAAGAATGTCAGTATATCTTAAAGAATGATGTATGAGACATTGTTCTAAGACCAGTAGGGAAGTCTATGGTGACTTCCAAGTGGATCTATAAAATCAAGCATGCAGTTGATGGACGTGTCGAGAAATACAAACCGAGATTTGTGGCCGGAGGATTCCCACAAACAAGAGGGAGTTGTCTATGATGAGAGACTTGATCCAGAAACCGAGTTGTTGGATACAAGCAAGATTTGACTTCTGATTTCGAGATAAAGGATCTGGGTATGATGCACAAATTCTTGGGACAAGAAGTATGGCAGAGGACCAATGAGATTTTTCATGAGTCAAGGAAAATATACAGTGAGGATATTAAAGAAGTTCAGTATGACTAAATGCAAATCCATGCCTACACCAATGATGATGATTCAAACGAGATTGTTCCACAGTTGTTTGGATCACTGAAGTATCTGGTTAAACCCAAACTCGATATATGCTATGCAGAGAATGTACTTAGCCAATTCATGAGTCAGCCGAGACAGACTCACTGGACAACATCAAAACATGTATTGAGATATCTACGAGGCACAATTAAATATGATCTAAGATATGTCTCCAGTGTAGACTTGAGTTTGTAGGGATATGCAGAATGGACAGAAAGTACAGTGACATGAGCACATCTGGTTGTTTTACCATGAAGTTTTCCATGGTTTCCTGGTGCAGCAGGAAACAAAGCTTTGTTGCCTTGAGTACCACAAAAGCAGAGTATATAGCATTGAGTGTGCGAAACAGTGTGGCTTCACATATTTACTTGATCATGAGATGGATTCTATGATGATAACCAGAGCTGTGTGTGAAGCTCTTTGAGAACCCTGTGTTTCTTGATAGATCGAAACACATTGAGATAAAATATCATTTTCAGAGACATGACGCAGAGGAAAGCAGTACACGTACAGTGCCTTCCTACACATGAGTAGATTGCAGACATCTTCACCAAACTGGCTTGGTGAAGAATACCTCTCTAGTTGAGAGGGAGTGTTGATGACTACAACCAAGACAAAGTTTGAGTACTTTCGTGCGAGACTTGGCTTGATGGAGAATGCCTCCCTAGTTGAGAGGGAGTGTTGATGATTACAACTACGTGAGACATCCTCCAAGACACAGAGCCGAGAGAGAGCCCCTGAGATGGGTGTGTGGTTCCTCCTGAGACAGAATTGGAACGTTGTGCTGGCCTCCTCCTTACAGAGAGTTGAGAAGAACTCTAGATGATTCTCATGTGTAATGCAGCGAGAAAGAAGATCTATTGAGTTAGACGTGCATGTGGCTGAGCACAAGTGAACGTGTGAATTCCCATGAGTTGGGTGCATCGTTCTAAGGCAAATGAAAGCGATGTATTAGCCTCCTCTAAGCAGAGAGTTGAGATGATGAACTCCAGATGACTCTTCTGTGTAATGCAGTGGGAAAGAAGATCTATTGAGTTGGATGTGTCTGTGGATGGGCACAAGTGAACGTGATCCTAGTGGTTGAGCACTAGTGAGTGTGGTTCTCATGTGAGACGCAGTGAGATAGAGATATGGACATCCCTATGGATGTGCCCCTAGTGGATGAGCACTAGTGGGTGTATGAGATCTCTTGCGATATTGTTCAAGAGTCAGACTTACCTGTAACCCTAATTGTAATGTAAAGGGTACAGGTCGGCCCCACCTTAATGTAAAAAATAATTATTGTAAAAAATAATTAATTTGGTAATTATTAATTATATTGTGAGTTATTGAGGTCGGCCCTGATGTGCCAGTAGACACTTTTGTTGATAGGTTCAGTATAATATAAGTAAAGGTAAAATCCCCATTGAGGAATCAGATCTTAAGTGTGAGTTTGGAAATTTCAGCAAGTACATCTTTTTGGGAAAAGTGCACGCCTCTCTTGGACACTAGGTTTCTAGGATTTGTGAGCACCCTTTTGCGTGCTAGGTGTTTATGGTGGTGGAGGTCTTTCTCTTGAAGAATATAACAAATGATTGGTTGGGTTTTCTTCCCTTGTTGAGAAGGGTTTCCAAGGATACTTCTTGTGTACTTGTGCATGGTGTTTCTTCTTGTGATCTTAGTTGTTGCAACAAATTGTCTATGGTTTAAATAAAATGCTAAAATGGAATGAACTTCATGCTTAAGTCTAGCTTATTAAAAAATCAACAATAAGAAATTTTGTAAATGGGTCAAGAACATTTCTTTAGTTCTATTTGAAACAAGAATCTTGCAAGTTATCTTGAAGAATATCCTTCAATTCTAAAAGGTATTAAAAAGGAGCTTTATTGTGACAATCATTTATTAAATTGAAACATAAAAGTAGTTATTCCCTTTCTCACAAATTTTTCAATGAGTAAAATAGAAACTTAAGGAGTTGGTTGGGTTGTGATTTAACGATAGATTGATAGTAGTTACATTGCTTGTCCCAAGTTCTATTCCTAACACTTTGATGCTTGCACCCTCTCAAAAAACTATAGAAATTTGCATATCATCCTTATCAACATACAATTCCCTTATGAAAATAAAGCATTTGGAATGTAGTAGTAATCACACAGTTGGGGTATATCATTATTTTGTGAAAAAGTTGAAAAATATGTAATATGCGAAATATGATATTCATTAAAAAAAAATTAAAAAGTGGGGTAGGTCATGGTTTCTCAGACTTTGTAATGTTCACAACCTTGAGACTAGCTTTTAATATGATATTCTTAAAAAAAATAAGTTGGCTAGGTCTTGGTTTCTTAAACTTTGTAATGTTCACGACCTTGAGACTAGCTTTTAGGTGGGAAGCCATTTGGTCAAGGATGGGAAAACAAATTTCAATGAAACGGAACATTGCTTCTGAAGACAAATGGTAACTAACTGCCCGTGACATTTGATACTTTTGCAAATGATTCAAGGAAAATAATTCCCCTTCTTACATATAAAAACAGATGTATTTGTTCAAATCCTGTCAATTGAGATGTACATTGGCAAGTTATCTAATAAATGTTTTTGGCATTCATTGTTAAATGGCATGACTATGCGTTCTTATTAGTTTCCCTTGTGGCAGGTCTTTTTTGCTCTCACAATTGCTGCCATAGGTTTTTTCCTAGTGTACTGAAATTTCAAAATTTTTAATGTTTAGAATGTGCTATAAAAATACAAACATAGATCTAATCTCAGAAATTTGAATGGGAAATTGAGTACCAGAATCTCAACGTTAATCCCACTTAGATACGCAAAAATTTCAAATTTTATGCCTCTGCATTTTCGAAAGGTAATTTTTTACACATAACCTTATTTATCTGAAATGGAAAATGGTTTCTTACCCCCACTTACGAGATATGCAAAATTTATGGCTGTGTCACTAGAGAGGTAATTTTTCTCCCTTAACTTTATTTCTCTGATGAGGACAATGGTTTTTTAGCCATATAACATTTTGTCTGCAGAGAAGAGAAACTGAAAGATGCAAGGTTTGTTCTTAACCATTGATTCCTTCTCATACACTGTTGCTTTGATAGTGGAAAGTAGAAGTGGGAAATCAACTATAATTTTACTTTTGCAAACATTTTGTGATCCTGATCCAATCCAGATCTTCCTTGAAGGAATTGATACCAAAAGGCTTCCACTAAAAAGGCCTTCGCAGAGAATGGGATTGGGTTAGTAAAGATCCTATTTTATTCATGATTCATAAATTATTTGATACAACTTGTACAAACGTTGCATATGGAAAACATGTCATTGTTTCTGTTGACCAAATAAAAGCAGCCGCTAAAGCCTCCACTACTGACAAGTTAATCTTTGACCTTCTTGAAAAGAATGATACAAACATTGGAAAACATGGACCATTCGAAAAGAATGATACAAACATTGGAAAACATGGACCACTGTTGTCCAGGGTCAAAATCAACACACAGCCATCAGAATAGAAATTATTGAACACCCAATTGTATTGTTCTATTATATGAAGCTACAACTTACAAGTTCCGTCTGCCAAATCTTCACACAGTTCAAGAGGATCTGAACCATGTCACACTACACAGGTTCACAATTATCATTGCACATGGCCTTTCAATAAGTTAAAGGCGTAGATTCTGTAGATGTAATAAGAATAGAGTTATTGTAGAACAAGGCCAGCACAAAAAGTTGATTAGCATCAAAGACAGCCTATGCTTCCCTTGTAAAACATTGCATCGTATGCAACCTAGTACAGGGCGATATGGTAAACAGGAACAGATCATGTTTAGGATATTACATTGTAACATGTGCCTTATAAATTGTCAATACATTAAGAAGCAATGTGTTGCTTTCTTCAGTGTTTCTCGCCTTGCTAGATAAATATATGCAGTGAGAGAATCTTTTGATCTGAGTGACCAGAGTCACAGTTCAATGGCACATCGACACATTTATACATATATTATTTCACTGTGGCGCATAACCTTTACATCCATTGTTCAAGTACTTTAAATGGTGACAAGAGCGTTTGATCGCCGTTTGATAGTAAAGAATGGAAACCATTCCTCATCCTCTAGAGTTGATCCGGAGACATTTCTCATAGCCATGGTTATCAATGATTAATGCTGAAGTTGTATTGAATGATCCCAAGTAAGCAGTGTATAAAAAGAGCTTTCTTTACTGCTCTTAAAGCTAAAAGTGGAAAAATATACCTTGAACAAAAGACTAAACATGGCTTGATAAAGATTGGCATACTTTCTATGTTTCTACATTATGCTTATTGTCAGGTACAACCAAAGGCACTTGTAAGGACTATCTATACTCATTGAAGGATGTCTATTTTATACAGCCATGTAAGGAGTATAAATAAAACCGTCTTTTTAATATTGGACTATAATTTGATGCCTCTGGTTTAAAACTATCATGATGTGTTTTCCACGGCAAACCTTTTCAATTTAGGATATAGAAAAACTTACGTTGTCAATGGGGTCGGGGTTGAACGGTAAAGACGGTCACATCTTAGGTTACCAATGAAGGTTCAATTCCCTTATTCCGTTAGGAACAAATAAG
This sequence comes from Picea sitchensis, assembly GCA_010110895.2. Taxonomy (NCBI): domain Eukaryota; kingdom Viridiplantae; phylum Streptophyta; class Pinopsida; order Pinales; family Pinaceae; genus Picea; species Picea sitchensis. The sequence continues at coordinate 21,917 of SNQJ01S0098985.1, read as the reverse complement.
CTGTTGGCCAGGTGCAAGTCTTTCTAAATAGTGATCCCCTGTACTGGCAGCTTATGTAAACAGATGTGCAAATGATTAATGGTGACCAATAATCATCCTGCTACACAACATTAAATGCTGCATGGGGCCACGTATACACTGTCAAATTTTAAACAATTCAAATCTAATGGCATATACATGACTCCATACAACATTTAATGCTGCGTAGCAGGATGATTATTGATCGCCATGATTAACAATTTGGGTCAATTTGCTTGCACAAGCAAGCCACTTGTGATAACACTTCCACTGAATCTAAAAGGAAACACTTTCATTAAAAAAAACCTTATCTTAAAGTTTGAACAACATCAATCAAGAACATTCTTGCAGCGACTTCACCACATGCATATACTAATCTTTATTTATAGAAGCTCCTACTGGATGTATTTGTTAAAATTTGTAATTTTGCATCTGATAAGAGTGGCTTTTATCATACTTCTTTTAATTTGCAAACCTTGTGTAAGATTATTCAAATGAAACAAGATACCTGTTTAACATGATAACAAGGGCGTTTCAAGGATGGTATAATTCACTAATATCAGTGGCATAGTCAAATCTTGTCTACCTTTCAGAATACATTTAATCTAAATCCCATTTAATTGTTTCTGAGCAGGCTCAAAGTAATGGCTGTCTTATATGTCAAGGCTTTTGTAAATAAAAAAGCATGTCGACTCCTCTAGATATATCGATCCTTTGACTTGAAGATCTAATCTGACCTGCATTCGCAGCAGGATCAATGACTGAGAGCATTAGCCCTAATAGCCATAAATAAATCACCGACAGAAACTATTTGGTCCTTGAAATAGGCCAGTCAAGTTGTTGAGGCAAACCCTATACTTGATTTCCTTATTATAACTGTGATAACATTATACACTTGTATATAGTGTGACAGATTTATGTTAATTGGGTGTAGCTGGTTGTGAGGAAAATTGTTACCCTCCTCACCTGGGTTCGAATCCCACTTTGTGACATGTTGCTCTTAGTGAGTTGATTGTTGATGAGCTATTTATAATCTATTCATGAGTTGTTCACCTGGCCTTGTGCACTAAAGAATTTAGAGTTTACCATGGATACCACGGAATGAGGGAAAGTGCCTAAGAGATTTCGCCCAGGTTGTTATTTGGAAAAAAAAAGTGTGACAAATTTATACCTTAATTAGAGTTTCTCAACACATATAGAACACCAATATGGAATGTGATGCTACACAATGAGATGCTCCTTGGCAAATCCTTTCTAGAGGCAGAAAATGCAATGTGATACCACACACTGAGATGCTCTTTGACAAATCCTTTCTAGATGCAGAATATAGAGATTAGTGCACATTCATGAGATTAAAGAGCCCTCTAGACCTTAGTTGAAAAACCAGCGATTTTTAGCCACCATAGGGAAAAATCACGATGTGAAACCCTCCTTGAAAAATCGTGAGATTCAGGGAAAAATCGAACCATGTGATTTTTTCAACAAATCGAAAAAAATTGCATTTCTTTTGCACCATGATGGAAAAAATTGCCTGAAGTGGGTTTAGGCATCTTAAAGGCAGATTTTTTTTTTGGATTGTTTCTCTTTGTAGTTATGGGGGAATGAGAGAGAAGGAGTTTACCATCATCAACAACCAGGTTTAGGAGGTCCAAATCATTGTTCTCATCCCCATCAATTTTTATTATTATCGGAGCACGAAACAATTACTATTTGCCTACAGTGTTGAAATTCTCAAATTTTAGATATTTCTTTAAATTCCAACCTCTTAACGACTTGTTCTTCTAAATTTATGCAGGGTTTTAAAATTCCATGTTACTCATCTCTTATTATCATTTTCCATAGCTGATAGAACAATCTAGAAGTCTGTTTTTATTTATTTTCCCAGCACTGTTTGATGTTATTTTTTTTAGGTTTTTTTGCCTAAGTTTCAAGTTAGAAGTTGCATATTGCCTTGCCAACATGCCAAAGCCTTTGGACCCAGTTAGGTAGTACGGTGAACCTAAAGTTGGGACAAACCAACAGAGATTGTCTTGTACTCTGTGTGGCCAACATATGACATGAGGGGTTAGCTGATTAAATTACCACTTGCCTAAAATCCCAGGGCATGATCTTGGATTTGTAATAAATCAACCCCAAAGAATATACAAATTGCCCACGACTCTATTTATGAAAAGTATAAAAAGAGGGAAGAGACCATTGCTACCAAACTTGAACTTGCTGTCAATGGAGTGGCTAGATGCTCAAGAAGCATAGGCAGATCTGAGACTCAAAACAGTGAGAGGGACTCCACGGATTCACCTTCCATGAGGACTTCACCTTTTTTTGTTCCAAGAACTGGAGATGGGGCACGCCCTTCCTTCCGGCCAGTGGAAGGAAACGCAAAAAGTAGACAGGTTGTGGGGAGGTGTATTTTCTGGAGCAACATACTTGACTGGCAAGTGGATGATTAGAATATATGGTAGAGAAATTTGAAACATATAACTCAGGGGCATATATTTTCACTGGCAAGTGGATGATTAGGATACGTGGTAGAGAAATTTGAAACATATAACTCGGGCATATATTTTTTAAGGAAGAGAAGGTGCAGAATGATCATTGAAGAATCCAGCAGAGTCAACTTGGGGGAATATTCAGCCTTTAGTGCTAAATTAGAGATCAGTTCACAGCTAGGATTTTTATTTCAAGAAAGATGTAGACACCTTGGATATAGGAGCTAAATCTGACATGTTGGAATTCCTCGTCTATGTTGCGCAAGGAAACCATCAAAGACAGCCAGCGGCTCTAGATGCCACAGTGTAAACCAGTGCCTTTTTAGTGCAATAAAAGAAACATTTTTAGAATTAACAAAAGGAGGACTGGGATGATGACACAAATTTACTAAAATCACCATTAATTTCACAATTTTCATTCTCAATGTCTATAACGCACCTGTTTCCCCAATCTGTAAATATAACTATAACTGGCCAAGAGACTATGGCAGACTAGATATGTGTGAATGTCTGATTTGATGAACCTTTGTATAAAAGGTCAATGTATGTATTTTTTGTTATTAATAGAAAATGGATAAGTGTTGCATAATTGCTTAAAGGGGGGTTTGCCAAGATAGACCATGGATGCTATGAGAGAGATGGTGAGGGGAACCAGAAATGGCTGAGATGACCCCCACCAAACCAATACCTTACTGGATTTAATGACTCGGAACAGTCCTCTGACCCAGATATGAATTACCAGTCAGAGTGGTACTTGGAAGAGTCCTCGAGAGTTAATGAGGAGATGGGGCAGAGTACCCATCTGTAAAACTTCCAGACTTGACCACGAGCTGGGGATTCAGACCCACGCAACCCTGCTGAGAAAGGCAAGAAAGAGATAATTCGCGGAAGGAGAGGGCAGATCTGCGAAGAGAGCAGAGTCAAAAGAGCAATCTCAAGAAGAGAAAAGAGTGTTTTGCAACTCTCTGGTTCGAGGAAGAATTGAGAAATAAGCTTGTTCTGGACATAAGAAGTTGTTGGCAAGGTTTTCGTTACAAGCTGATAAATGAGGCTGACGAGTGATTGTGGAAGTACTCGGGCAGAGCTCCTTGCTTGGTACAGAGAAAACTGTTTGCTAAGTTCCTGTGGGAGGAGAGAAACCTCCATCCCTGACTGTCGTGGAGCAAGAAGAAAGAGTCCCTCTCGAAGCATCATGGTCTACTCTCGGGGGTGGCCAACGGTAAATCCGTCAAGAGTGGCTGTGCCTATGGTTGGGAGGAAATAGGCACCCCTTTCAACAGTCGCTTCACGAACTCTGGTTTTCTGATAAGTATCTTCATACTCTGCGTAATGAAATCGATGTGATGATTGAATATATTTATATGTCTATGACTGAGTTCTGTGTTGAATGGTTAAGTTAGAAATATGCATTATATCTCTGTGAATTCGTGCTTTTAAATGAGCGTATGCTTGACTCAGCTGAGTAGTTAAAGAGTTGTAAGGTGTAAGCCTGCAATAGTGTCGGGGAAAGATTTATTGAGATGTTTAAGTCCTGACGGCCTCTAAAAATCTACCCTCGCGGAAACTCCAAGTTCAAACCCTGTGGAAGGGGGACGCCTCCTTCAGATCTTTCACCCGCATGACCAAGGGCTCATGCCCATGTCCTTAACCCATTTACGGCTAAAGGTATTAGTGCGTAGCCCACAAGAGTTCCAAAGGACCCATGTGACCAAGGTCTGGGAACCCTGTGCTAGGCCTGAAAGAAGTTAAGCCTTCTGGCTTCAAAACTCCGGAGTGTTTCGACCCTACCGTTTATAAATCTGTTGAAGGCAACTGATAGTTACGATTACCCACCAGGTTAATTGGCCCTGGCGGTTTTCCTTATCCGGGACAGTTAGACTTGCCCACCTTTAAACCTTGATCCACTCAGTTATCGCGAAGTAACGCGAACCACGGATCTGAGAGTATTCGAGAGCCCCCTNAAGTCCCACTCCGTAAGAACGGGGATGATATATCATCAAATTCCCTGAACGCCGAAGTCACGAAGTAATGAGAGCTGTGGATCTGGAAATCCAGTGAAAAGCACTCTTAGTCGTTAGATCAAACTTAGTGAAGAGGTAGCACTAAGCACTTCGGTGAAGTCCCACTTCGAGAGATAGAGGTGGCTTAACGCCAAAACTTCCAAACGCCAAAGCCACAAAGTGTTAAGAGCCATAGATCTAAGGACCTATACCTCCGACCCAGATAATCGAGGCTATGACCTTGCTCAATTTCTTCAGGCGCTAACCTCCTATCGAGGATCGACGATCGTGCTTGAACCCGCGTGGAGATCTACGATCAGGGACGATTGTGGAGTCCCAACTAGCACGGCGTTAATCTCCTTTCCCAAGTTCTGCAATAGAAACTGCTCACCTGAGGTGGAATCGATGCCAACTATTGATCCTGCCGAATCTACAGATTGACGGTCTAGGAGGATTACGGAGGTTAAACCTGCCCGGATGTTGGTTCTACCCCCGATCTCCGCAACTTCTCTCCATCGTAGATCTTATTGTGGAGCGGGTAGAAACCCCGAACGTCAAAGTGACGAATTAACGTAAGCCGTAGATTCATGGATCTACGAGGACACACCTCAACCGTGGGATCTAATGGGTGTTGGGAGATAGCTGGCGGGAACTTCGGACTTCGAAACTCCGAGAGGTTTGGCAAGTAGGAGAAGCTAGGAACCCCTGGAGGCTGTCAGTCCCGTATTGACATGGCACACCGACGTCACCAAGGGTGACGTGGACCCCTGTCATGTATGCCACGTGTCATCTTGATTTGTGCTTCCCACAGACCCTAAATGCCATTAGAATGCGACACGTGTCACCACTAGCTTCTGTCGCGTGTCATCCCCCTAGCACATGAATGCTCCGCGAAAGGATGGTGGAGTACCCGCGAATTCAGGGGTTCGAAACTCCGAAAGGAAGTATGGTTCAAGGTGAGGGAACCTCTGAACGCCGAAGTTACGAAGCGATAGGATTCGTAGATTCGAGGATGCATTAGGATCTCTCCTGATCGTTAGATCTAGTACCCAAGACATCGGGAATTCGGTACTCCAGAAGGAAGTATGGTTCAAGGTGAGGGAACCTACGAACGTCGAAGTTACGAAGCGATAGGAGTCGTAGATCCGAGGATGCGTCAGGATCTCTCATGACCGTTANGCGAGGGAACCTCCGAACGCCAAAGTTACTAAGTGATAGGAGCTGTAGATCCGAGGACCCTTCGGGATCTCCCCTGATCGTTGGATCTAGACTGTATTCGACACTTCAGCGAAGTCCTACTCCGGGAGACAAGGAGTGTGGAGCAGGTGAACTCCCCAAATGTCAGAGTTGCAAATAAACGTGAACCATAGATGTAGAGACCCTTCGGGATCTCTCCTGACTATTAGATCTCAACCATGGTCAGTCTGACGTTGACCACTCCGAGAGCAAGGAGGAAGTCACGCCTCGAATTCCCCGAACACCAAAGTTACGAAGTAACGGAGGCCGTAGATCCAAGGGTTACGTGGACACGCCGTGACCGTAAGATCGAAGGACTTGGAAGGCGATTAGTCTAGGGTGATGTGGTATGCTGACGTCAGCCAGGGTGACGTGGACCCATGAATGACGTGCCACGTGTCAGATGGATTCGTACGTTTCGTAAACCTTATAGGCCCATGAACACGTGACACGTGTCACCCACTGAAGGGGCCACGTGTCATCTCCCCCCCTCGGCACGTGTTTGCTTGTTTTATTGGTGGGTGGAGTAGTCGGGGCCCACCTGTCCTTACCTCTACGTTTAATACGTCACCTTGTGCAAGAAAAACCCTTCGGGAATCCGGGACTTCGAGATTCCGAAGGTTTGGGGTGCAGTGTCATAGATAAACCGAAAGACCCAAAGGCCGGAGCCACGTGTCGAGATTTAGGGCTCCTTCAGGGATTCGAGATTTCAGGACTTCGGGGAATGTGCGCACAGAAAGAAAAAAGGGGCATTCAGAGCTGAACGCCCCTCTAACCTTTATGTTAAATAAGGAACAAGCCTCGCCATTGGATTTGACGATGGA
>SNQJ01S0098985.1:0-14463 GCA_010110895.2 Picea sitchensis | reverse complement strand
TTGAAAAGATTAGCATGGGCTAGAAAGTGAGACAGACAGATTGTCCCATTACAATATACCATAGAAATAAATCAAATGTGTCATTCGGGCAAGATCAAGGGTTGGCAAGTCCATCAGGCTGGGGTCTAGTGGCAAGTTGGAGCGTTTGCCATAATGATGACCCAGGTTCAAAATCCAGTGGACATGCTTGTTGTGATAATCCAATTCACTGTGCCTTTATGAGGTGTTAAGTCCTGTTAATACATCAAACATGTACAACATTGCTGTGATAATGCAGTTGGCTGAATCTTTGTGAGGTGTTAAGTCATGTTAATACATCAATGTCCACAGGAACTGTTAATGGTGGTTCCCAGAAAAAATCAAGGATTGGCAAAATATACTTCTGTGTTAAGTCATGTTAATACATCAATGTCCACAGGAACTGTTCATGGTGGTTCCCAGAAAAAATCAAGGATTGGCAAAATATACTTGTGCCATTCAGATAAACAATACATCAATGTCCACAGGAACTGTTAATGGTGGTTCCCAGAAAAAATCAAGGATTGGCAAAATATACTTATGTGTTAAGTCTATTAATACATCAATGTCCACAGGAACTGTTCATGGTGGTTCCCAGAAAAAATCAAGGATTGGCAAAATATACTTGTGTTATTCAGATAAACAAAATTCAAGATCAGCCCCAAGACCGGGGAACATGGGGAATCCATGGAGCACTGGCAAGCGTCCTCACTTTGAATGCTTAATATTAGGCGAGAGACTACTTTTCAAAAAAACAAAAAATTAAGAAAAGCGCCAGCGTTTTTCCTCTGGAGATGAACATTATTTGAAAACTACTGCACTTGGGCCATTTCACAAAGGCTTATAATTCATATGATTTTAATATAAAATAGCTGGAGCAGAACGGATACAGATATGCGGAAATAAATATTTAATATAAGTAAGTAGGTTCTGGAGGACGTAGCCTCTGAATCATAACAAAGGACTGCTTAATGTAAGCAGTATTAAGACTTACAGATCCAGTAATAAAATTTGCATCTATTAGATCCCATAGAATTTAAATACCCTTTTCAAGTCCAAACAATCTTTTTCTACAAAAGTCGAAGAATAAACCCCGATGCGCAATCTAGCACACATATCATACAGAATTCACAAAAGAATATTCGAGGGTGTGGGCATATCTCTTATTCTCTCAACTCAACAGGGTATTTGAGAAGTAAACCACTTCATTACATGCAGAGGAGCTTTGATCAACTCCAAGGCAACTTCCACCAAAACTGTAACACAGATGCAACATGGGCATATGCAACTGAGCAGTATCCTGCAACAACAACAAACACCCATCAATTTCGCATCACAAAACTGGCAGGCCGATGAATTCACTAATGATTTCAGGCCAATCAAACCCATGGATTCAATACCCAACCCCTAATTGAAGAACCCCAAGAACCAGGGGAAAAAAACTCACCAATTTCATTTAGCAGCCCAAAAACACATACGAAGGAAAAATAATAATGCTTAATGAAGAATCTCAAAATAAATACTCACCCAACAATCCAAACGAGGATACCAACTAATGAAACCAAGAACGCGAGAAGGGCAAAGGGAAGTCCCAGCAGAAAGCCCAGAGGCCTGCACTCACAATCTCCGTCACCCATATGTTCGACAATACCGATTTTACTTGAATGCTAATGATTTGGTTGTGAATATCAGAGTTTTCTGGTCTCCAATGTGATCAAAACAAACCGTGAAGTATTTCTAATATAGAGGAGTGGAAAGGCACTGAAACACGGAATCCATGTGAAGATAACTTCGAAATGTTTTCACTGTTTGCAATATATCTATTAATATCGGGATGTTATAGGTTTGTTTGTTACGATTGGATCGATTTCTGTGACATATGGTTACCTCATACTATCCCTTTACATATCATCCAGAACCCAATGACTTAATAAAAAAAGGTTTTTCGTGTATGCGTGTTGACTCAGTGCATATTTCATCATCTCACGCGCGCAACACGGTGTAAATTTCATCATCTCACGCGTGCAACACGGTGTACATTTCATCATCTTCTGCGTGCGACATGGCGTACATCTCACGTTACTCTTTAGGTTAACCACCCTTCATTGACTGACTGTAATGAATTTTTTAAGCTCATTGATGGGGATAACTAGCCTTAAAGATGTATATGTAGATGTGTTTGTATAGAGGTTTTTCCGGTCGTGGTTTAATTATTAACTAAGTTGTTAAGATTAAGGGATGATTTTGATCCAAATTTGAGTGAAAGATTATAATTTCATCAATTTAAAATTATGATTTAAATATTTTTTATAACTTTATAATTGATTTAGATTGTCAAATTTTTTGTATCTGTAACAATAACAATAGATTTAGATCGTCATTATGTTTAGATACTTGTAACAATAGATTTAGATTGTCATTATGTTCAGATACTTGTTGAAGTTTTTTTAATATAATTTTATTTAATAATAAATATTTTTTTTACAAAATTATATATATTTTGTTTTTCAATTATAAAATATAGATGAAAATAATTAATTTAAAATTATTATTATTATTATTAGATTTTGGGTATCCCCTACATCATAAGTAGGGATCCACTTCACATTTCCCATGCTCTCATTGTGATCATGTTGTATCTCACTAAAAGGCAGGTACAAGCCAATAGGGTGGTGGGAGGTGGGAATGCATGTATAATGAGCCTCCTCCATGTCTCACTACAAGGTAGCCAAATAGGGTGGTGGGAGGTGAGAATGCATGCACAATGAGCTTCTTGTGGTGGGAGGTGAGAATGCATGCGCAATGAGCCTTCTCCATTCGTAAGTGATGAATGCATCACAATGAGCCTCTAGAGACAATCAATGATGATTGAGTTATGAAGCTTCTCGAGACAACTAATGATGATTGCGAGTTGTTTATAATTGAAAATGATCTTCTCATTTTCTATTAAAATATAATATTAAATAATCATGATAAGTCTCTCTAAAATGTTGGCATAATATCAAATGTTCTTTAGTGTTATACTTAAACTTGGTTTCTTATGTTTGATTTGGACATATATGGACATATATATTAGATTTGTATTTGTACTAATATAATAAATATTTTTATTTTTGTTTATTAGAAATGCTCGTCACTTGATGGGTGAGTGTTTTAACAGTTGGCTAAAAATCATAACTTAGGGGCACCTAAGTCATCAAAATCACTCGGGGATCACATTTGGTGTGGGTCGCACCAACCCTTAACATAGTTGGATATTTTGGGTGTATCCTCCCGACTAAACACCTTGTAAGGGTATTGAACCTGGGTTGCCTAGCAAAATCAACCCACACCTTAACTGGTTGAGCTAGCGGGAATTAACAACATAATAAATGTTTTAACAAAAACTAATTGTAAAAAATATTTTAACAAAAAGCTAATTTATCTTTTTTTATTTGTAAATCATTGGACTTTTGGCTTTGGGATAAAAAAAAAATGTTTCTTTCACACTCTCCTTACTCAAGTTATCTTATATGGATGTGAATTTTGGGGTTGTAGTTTCTCTAGAGAATCCCGAAGAAAGATAGAACATATTCAAAAGAATTTTATAAGTAAATTATAACTTATAATCTCAAAATTAAGGACAATAGACCCTATCATATCCTCCTCATAGAAGCAAGTCTTTCCACATTGAAAGTATTGTTATGATTAGATATCTAACTTACAAGAACAAGATAACAACATGGACAACAAGAGGCTCCCCAAAATTGTTTCAAACTCTAGCCAAAACCACCACCAGCTCAAGCGGGGATAACATAAAGATGTCAGATCTTGGCTAAATCATTGGGGAATACAAGAAGAAGTCATCATGCAGAATTTCGATAATATTACAAATATTATCACTTCTAAATTTAAGGAGAATATGTGGTGTGATAAAAAAAATTAGAGGATAAAATGAAATTGAGATACTACAAGGAGGTGGTCAACCCTAATTTAGAAGATCCAAAGTAGCTCTTAGTTTTGAGAAGTGCAAAGAAGAAAATCAGCATTGCTAAAATAAGAACAAACTCTCACGAGCTACATAGTGAAACTAGGCGTTGGACAATTCCCAAAACACGTGAAAGAATCAACCATCTTTGTCACACTAAGAGGGTTGAAGATTAAAAACACTTCCTCTTAGATTGCCTTGCATATTTTCAAATTGGATCCCAATTTAAAAATATTTGCCACAATATTGACCTTCCTAACCTCCTAAGTCATCAAAACTATGGTGATCTTGGAATCATTCTCTAAATGCTTTTTGAGCACATAAATACAATTTTAAAGAAATCGAAGTAATCTCTTATCTTCTTAAGGTTCAATAAACTAATTAATCTCAATAGACGTTAATCATCATCAGCATCGATATTAGTATTGTAAAAACTAATTTATATTTTATTTGTAATGAATGTGTTAACCCTTAAAAACCAATCCACCCTTTGAATTTTGATTAAAATGTACTAAGTGAACCTCACGTTTGTGGATGGTGGAACATTTTCTTTTGTATAAAAGCTATATATACAGCCTGAGTGGGCCTAATGGTTAAGAACACGTGCTTCCTCTTAAGAGGTCACAAATTCAAATCCAGAGGGGGGTAGGGTATGCATACCTTCGTAGACTTTACCAATCAAATCGTTGGGCGGAGGGGGTCCCTTGTCCCATAAACAAGGAGGTCTCATAAACTAATTAGGTGTCTGACTTGACCATGACTTTAAAAATGAATTATTATTATTATTATTATATATTCTTTAAATTTTGATTAAAATATACTAAGTGGACCTCACGTTTAGTCCCGTGAGACAACTCAGATGGTAAAAAGACAAGCGTACCTTTCTCCAGATGGGAGGAGGTCTTGTGGTCAAACCTTGCTGAGTCTCCGGGATGGATTGTAATGCTGCTATGTAAACACTTTATATACTGTTGAATATAAAAAGAGAAACATTCCTGTAGAAAAAAAGTGGACCTCAAGTTTCTAAATGGTGAAACATTTTCTTTTATATAATATATGTATATTCTTTTATTTCTAATAAAAAATTTTTATGTAAAAATAAGACATGGATTTATATTCTTTTATTTCTAATAAAAGTTTTTATGTAAAAATAAGACATGGATTGACTTGGTACTTGAGTAATTAATTTGCATTCTAAAAGGTATAATATTGTCAACACAACACATTTCATATAGCAAGTACAATAAAGCCACTTTTCACCATATACCACATTCCTTGTATTAATGTGTACTCCTTTACACTCGAGCGTCCAAATAGGGTATTTATAAATACAATTCCAAAACTTTAAATTTGTGAAAAGGGAAAAGGAGAGGTTAATGATTAAAATTTAAGGATTCCAAAACCTTTACATTTGTGAACAAGGACAAAGGAGAGGTGGATGTATTCCAAATATAATTGGAAGATGATAAATATCTTCATGTGAGGAAACATCCATCTACAACATAATTGATATAGGTTTTATGCCATGGAAAGTCATCAATTTACAACATAATTGATGATTCTTTTTGATGTTGAACTTTGACCACCTACTCAATGATTCTATTATCACCATACATAATTACCTACTCAATGATTCTATTATCACCATACATAATTCACATATAGGTTTTATGCCACGAATTTTTTTTAAGTTTTATATTTGTTTTGATAGTGAAAAAAAAATTCATGAAAAAATATTATTTATTTATTTATATTTATTTATATATATATATATATATATATATATATATATATATTTATATACTTTCACACCTTCACCATTCAATTTCACACTTTTTCGCAAAATATAAAATATTTAAACATAAAACTTACCCTCATCACATGTATTGTACCCTCTTTTGGTGTTACCTTTCCAACTACTCTCCCCTAGAAGTGGATTATGAGGGGAGTCCTAATCTAGCGACTTGAAAGATAGTACACGTGACAATATCAAATTTGTCATCCTTCCACGTGTATTTTTCCATTGTTTTGTTTCGTTGACTTTTAATTCAATAGTTTTTTATTTGTTTCTTTCACTTTTAATTTTAAAATTTGTCATCCTTCCACGTGTATTTTTCTTTGTTTTGTTTCTTTGACTTATAATTTCATATATTTTTATTTGTTTCTTTGACTTTTAATTTTATGTAAGAGGATTTTTTTTTTTTATATTTTCATAAATTAAGTTTTATTTTTTGGGTTTTTATTTGATGTTGTTTAATTATTCTATGTTTTGTATTTTAAGATATTTTTTATTTAATTTTGTTTGAAATTTTGTGAGAAACTGTTGGTCTGCATATTTGAGTGGTTAATTTTGTATACTTTGAGTGCTTTAAGGGTTTTGCATGATGAATCCATTTCTACATTCAAAAATGCAGTTAACAGAAAATTGTGTTTGCATGATGAATCCATTTCTACATTAAAAAATGCAGTTAACAGAAAATTGTGATTTCGTGAAGATTTATGTCGTCGGATTCTAGTGAAAAAGACCAAAACATAGAACACCTAGACAACATCTTTCTATTCTTCTCATTTTGTCAATTTCGTTTGATGTGCAATAATCATGAAGTCGAAATTAAAAGAAATGTGGATAAATATTGATATTGATTATTTTTAATGTCATTAACTAACATAATTAATTTCATAATATTTATGGTTTGTTGGTATCAATGTAGTTATTTTTATTTTTTTCAATGACAAATTTGTAAGATCCTTTCCTCTTTCTTAAAATATTTAGATATTGGAGGACCATTCAACCACTTGTAATACTCCAATTTTAATCCCTATGAATTGTAATGTAATTGTACATATGTGATTTAGGCTGCGAGCCTAGAAATATGGTCAAGGGTGGATCTATGTAAATTGCATATTAAATTTATTAATAAAAGCACATCTTTGGTTGGGATACGAGAGGGACGATAATGCTGAAGGGCTATGATTCCACAAGAGAGGGGGTTAAAGGCGGTCTAAGGGGAAACTCCACATGCCTAGAATCCCATGCCATTCTCCTAAATTAATTTGACATTAACCATATAATCACCATTTGACTTATTAAAGCCAATTATTTGATGCATGTAAGAGGTTGGTGGGAAAGTCATCTCACCTAAGTAAGAAAGCATGGACTAAGTACATTCATTATGGGAACTGTATCATTAAATGCATGTATGAGGTGGGTGAGAGGGTCACCTCACTTAGCTCTGACAAGGTGGGTTGAGTACAATCATTTTTGGGGATTGTAAGAGCCAAACAAGCATGAGAGAAAAGGAAGAGGAAATTTAAGTAGAGGGGTAGAGCACATTTTTTGGGACAACAAGAAGAGAGAAAAAAGAGAGTTGGGTGTTGTGCAAGAGCAACAACCATACTATGTATGAAAATAGTCATGAGGGGGGCTATGAATTATGTTTAGAACTTAGTTGGCATGCCTATGAAGAGCTTGCTGAAAATTGCCCAATAACATATGTAAAAATGCTACTATGAGCACTCCATTTTACAATTGGAGTTCTTGGAGCCCTCAACTGAGATTTTCATGGTTGGTTTGTACTAGAGCTCTAGAGGGGAAGGAGATTGTCCGAGGGACTGCGATCCAGAGAAGTAAATCTCATCCCTTGGATTGTGCAGATTGACAGGGAAGAGAGTTGGGTGGTTGGAATTGTTATAGGAGCTGCATTACTATGAATTAATGGGTATTGAGCTATTTGTTTAGAAAATAGCTAGCCATAGAAGTTGTTTCCTCCTTGTGTACTCATAGCCCTAGTTTGAGGGTGGCATGTTATTGAGAGAATTGGAGCAGTAGAGCATATGGTTGGGAGGAATGCCCCTCGTATGCAACTAGTTGGTGACATTTTCTCATAAGATAAGTGTTTTGGTTAGTGATGTTACTTGTTGTGTTTAACTACTATGTTTTAATCTGTATTTTGGTGTGTGAATGCTACTGTGTGCACTTTAATATTTCGTATTCATGAAATTAAAATGATTGGTAGTTGCATGAGACTTGTTGTCATGTTGCACACATTTCTTTTAATGGGTATCAAAGTATTTTGTTTTTGCATGGCAATGGCTACATTACTCCACTAGTCACAATAACAATCGATAATCCCATGAGACTCAATTAGACTCGAACCTCAACTAGACTAGAACCAAAAACCTCACAACAAAATTTACCTTGGAATAATTTATTCGAACAATTTATTCGAACTAAGAGAACTAACTCGCTATGCTTATATTAAAAGACTTATTAAATCTATTATGCAATGAGAGGAATTAAAAAAAAAATCAATTATAATTATAATAGAATCCTTATATAGTCTACAAGGAGCTCTTGCACTCAAACAAGTTGGTTGATTGAGATTGAATTGAAAGTGGATAGGGCATGCTACCAAAGTAAAACATCTAAAAATATGTTTTTTTTACCTTTATTCTATCATCTAGAAGTAATAGGTTTGGAGGCGACCTACCCCTTTCTACTCATCCTATATTAATCGACCTCGTGCCACTATAACTTCTTCAATTTGAGATAGATAGTTTATTTTAAGAAATAACTTATTATGGAGAAGGAGTTAGTACACTTTTCAATGTCCTAAAGTATTATGAATATTTATTTGCTGTACATAGACATGTGTCTTTCGAATATTTGTTTGTTGAACATGTGTCTCTTATTGGTTGGACATGGACATGTGCCTTTGTCATTTTTTTAAGTATGCCCAACCACTTGTTTTGTTTTGTAGTGGGGTGTTTTTTTTGAATATTCAACCACTTTTATGTTGTGGGGTATATTAATTCAACTCATTAGATAGGCAAGCCTATGATGTAGTGTAGAAATGCAATATAACTTTAGTTCATTTTCTTAAAAAATAAATTTGCATATATAAATTAAGCATTAAAATATATCATATGAAAATCAATCAATACATTCATCGTAATGATACTTTTACTTATATAAATTAAGCATTAAAATATATGATATGAAAATCAATGCATTCATCATAATAATATAATATTTGTATATATAAAAATTGAATATGTGAATATGATTTAAAAATAAATTTTTCCACTCAATTATAGGTATCCAATGCGCATATCATTCTCAATTTAAGCTATGAAATAACAAAGGTAATGGATTCCTAATGGCTTACTCTCTAAAAAAAATATGCAAAAATAATGTCACATGATCCAAACTAGATAAATTATTATCATTCAATTTTAAACATCCATGTGAAATTTTATGTCCTCTTACATGTTATCTTAGATCATTTTAGTTTTCTCATTGTACTAGTCATTACAAATCTTTAGTAAAGAGTTTCTATTATTTGTCATTTTTCTAAGAATTAAATTCTCCTCCCTCATTAGATTTTGTTACTTTTCCTTAGAGTTGGATTCATTATTACTCATTGAAAGCTTTATAATGTGAGCAAGTATGACATTATTAATCTTACCCAAGCCATGGATATTGTAATAATTTTGTATTAAAGAATGTTTAAGCTATTAACCCAATTGATATTTTTCAATTTAAATTAATATTTTTTAGTTATACATGTATCTACCATCTTATTGCTAGGTTTATGCATAAATATAACAAAACTAATGCATAAATTCATTCATTGACAACCCATTAATGAGACCCGACATTGAAATTATTCAGTAGTATTTTTTATGATACTCATTGGTTTATGGTAATGCAACACATCCCATAGCTCACTACTATGTCACGCTCTTCAACTTGTTCATGGGTGATTGATATGTAACTCATATGAAATGCTGTTGATTTGTAAATTCATATTGGTTTCCATGGTGTGAGAGATAATGAGTGCCACTTCATTGCCAAGCAAATGCATTTGTAGCTAGAGTATAGCAAGGAATTGCATAAATGTAAATCATCATTCTCAAAGAGGCCATAGATCAAAAGAAGAGGAAGCAGACCCAAGAGATCCAACAGTGCTTAAGAAAATGCATGATAAACTTGAGCAGAGGCTAAAGTTATGTTTCTCGATGAGGAGACACACAATATAGTATAGATATCCATGAGATTTCCCTATTCAAAGTGTTGTCATTGGTGGCTAGAATAATGCACATGGTCATGGAAGGAGGTATGGCAATGTCTAGTAATGAGGAGTGCACCCACCATTTTTTGTGTAACCTTAGGAGAAAAGTGCATTGTTTGATAAGATGGTTTAAAGGATATCTAAACTTGTTGTTGAAGTTTGAATGACCACCATGTTATAGTGCAAGGAGTGAGGGAATGTCGATAAACAAAACACTATCAACCAATTCATGGAGAACCTAGAGGCATAACTTTCTTGTTTTTTATTTGCAAAAATTCTAAGTCCAAGCATATTTTTTTATCACGTACCATTGGTCATTTTTTAATGTTCCAATTATTAGGTTCTTGTCTATGTATACACGTGACTCTTATTCATTAAGGAAAAATGTGAGTTGGAGAAAACTAAATTTTTTATAATGGGTATTTTCAATATAGGCATTAGTTCATATGATTTAACATTTTAATTGTTCATCCTTTATACATATAATTCACGTTTATCCACATCTTTCTAATACACATTTATATTTTGGTTTATCGCAAAGTTGCCAAAATTATGTGTGGGAGTGGGTGTAGGTGCATATTGGGTGTGTCTCTAACAGTTTATTGAGATTTTAAGATTGAAGAATTGAGTAGGATAAGGATATTCAAGAAAGACATACACAATTTTTGGTTGTTATAAACTGTCTTTCAATGTGAAACTAAATGTAAGATCAAATCACATACATTTTTTTCTTTCCAAAATAAACCATATATTTGATATTTCAGAGTTTGAAATCAAAATATACATCGATCAGTATTGTATGCACTCCTCTCCATACTTCAAAGTATTGATTTCATTCTCTACATCAAAACAAGAACAACAAATACTTAAGTATAGTCTTCCAACATTATCTTAAAGATATAATAGTAATAAAATAATAGACTAAATCCTATAGATTTATAAATATCACCTCCATTACATCACATATGATCTAATTGTCCCCTTCATCATAAAACATTTTAGCAGAAGATTAATACACAAATTTTTATGAGGCTGATAGGAGACTGCCTCCTCTAAATTCATATTCAATTAATGTACCCTCCTACAAAAGAAAAGCTTCTTTAGACAAATTGCTTGGCTTTGGGGTTGAATTCTTGATAAATATGTGTGAAATACATTTCATTAAATGATAATTTACCTCATGTACCTCAATCATAATAAGCAACCAACCTAGATTTTCAATGTTGAAATGTTGACTGTGCCATTCAATTAGAAGCTTTGAATCTCCAAACACTTCGAGATGTTTTAGTCTCCTTACCTCTATTCTTTTCAACAACAACCATAGACCATAAAATTTAGCATGATTGTTAGTCCCTTGACAGACTACATATTGTTTATTAATTGGGTTGGTTGTCATTGATGTCAACCCTTGAAGCAATTCTGGTAGCAAATTCTAGTAGCCCCAACAATATGATTAAGGGATTTAAGTTTTTTTTATGTATAATGGTACGAAGTTTAGTATATCTGCAGATAAAACTATTCTAGATGGATAGTACATGTCATATCATTTCTGATGATATGTGGAACACCACATAACTCCTCACGGTTAGAGAGTTATGGCCTTATGAAGTTAGAGAACCCTCATGAGTTATATAGAAGGTCAAAGAAGTCAAATTATTCTAGAAATTCCTAGAAGAAGTTAACTAGTCAAGTGGGAGAAACTAGGAGTTAATCATGGGTTAAGTTGTTGCAATAAGAAAATAATTAAAAATAAATTAGTTGCAACTAGAAATGGGAATTTACTATTTGTAACAAAGTGGGTAAGAAGTGGGTTAGCCCTAAAAGAAAAAAAATGGGTTAAGTTGGTTAGAAGGTAACCCCTTGAGGAAGCTACATGGAAGTATAAATAAGAGAACATGCCTCTCCTATTAGAACCTATTGAGCATATTGAATATCTATTATTGTGTAAAGTTTATTGCAGGTGCTCATTGATACATATGAAGTTACACAAGTCTAAGATAGCACGAAGGGTTGACGATGAAAGTTTCAGAATTACAAAAAATACTAAAAAAGCCCTAGCTTTTGAGGTGTACGCGTGCTACAGTGGAGAAGGGCGCGTATGTACGTGAGATTTCAGTATAACAAGGTGCGTACATGTGGGAAAAGCCACAAAAACTTGAGGATATGAAGATGCCAAGTCTCTAGAGTTTGAAAGCAAGCTCCCGGGAAGGTCTATAGTGATCGGGTACAAAAGATCTATCTACAGGTTCAAAATATATGTCTTATTTCTATGTGTAGTTGGATATTGTTGTCTACATGAGATATGGTTATGGGGGTTTGAGGATTTTCCCTAGAGAGGCTATTGGATGCATGGAACTTACTGTATAAGTCAGATCTATAGAAATACAATGCTTGTATAATTAATATTTATCATTGGTACATCTTGTTAAGTGTTGAGGCACATCTTGTATTTCTTGGCATATGGTTAAGGATTTTTATGGTACACGGTTGAGAGATTGTAATTTTGAAGTGGTTGTGAAGTGATTGATGTATTGAGAGGTTGTTGATCAGTAAGGGTTTGATGTCTAGTCCAATTGAGGGTTATTATACTTGTTCATGATTATACGCAATTGTATAGCACATGACTAGAGATATATAGATGCATTTGGGTAAAGGATACATATGAGTACGTACGCATAAGGCACAGTTATAGTCTGAAAACAGTGACAGGTAGCAGGTTGACATGACAAAGGCTGCAGAGGGTCAACATTTTTCAAGAGAGAGAAAACCCTAGTTTACAGAAGGTATGTGCGGGCTGTAATATAGAAAGGTCTCACACATACACAAGTTGCAGTATAGAAAGGGTGTGTACATACACGCACTGAAGAGCAGACATGTCGTGTACTTGTTGAGTTTTGTTGGTATAGGATAAGCACAAGTACAAGTTGGTTACAGGACAATGACACAGGTTGGTTACAGGTTGTTGGCACATATTGGTACAGGTTTACAACAGTATATCTCATAGTGACACTGTGACAGTGGTTTCATCATCTTACTTATATTTCAGGGTGGTAGGATGGGGAAAGGATAGGTGGTTGTAGCCACCTTCGGTTGTAGCTGGAGAACATAGGGGGTTATAGCCTCCTTTTGGTTGTAGCCAAAGAATATGGAAGTTGTAGCTTCCCTCAGGTTGTAACTTGAAAATTTAGGGGGTCGGAGCCTCCTTCCCATTAGAGCTGGAGAACAAAGGAAGTTGGTGCTTCCAATGAATGTAATTCTTAAAGACATATAAGAAAATTTTAAGCCCTAAATAGTGGCTCATTACCCATTAATTGGGGCATATTATATTAGTAATGTTATTTTATTTATGTCAGCTTTAGTCCATTAGTTGTAATTATACCTCCTAGTCTCCTATATATGCCAAGGAGACATTTTCATTTCGAATCATTTTGTAATTGTACATTTATCTGGGCATAAGGAGGTTTCCCCCTCGAAGAGGCTTATTATCTGAATTTATAGTGTGCAGGGAACACTATACAAGTGATATCTCCTGGAAAGGCCAAAAATCAACAAGTTGTGGGGAAGTTACCGTAAATTCCACTTGGCACATCCAATTTTGATCAGACATGTGGTATTGCAGAGAAGAAATATCATAGAACTATAAAAAAGAAAGTTTCATACCCAAAAGGGCCGAAACTTTAGAGATACAGTAGAAGAAAGATTGTCTAGCAGAACCACCTCAAAATCAAGGTTCAAAAGTGATACTTGGCCAACATGCCACCCAAAAAGGGAACTTATACACCAAATAAGCCTCCAAAAAATCCTAATTGGACTCTTGATGAAGGTGAAGAAATGCGTAGGGACATAAATGATTTACAAAAGAAGACAGTAACAAAAGATGAACTACAAGAGATGGAAGCTAAGTTGGAGGCAATAAATACTAAGATGGATGGTTTAAAAGAGGAGATCATGGAAGAATTGAAAAATTTGGTAATAGAGAGGACACTTGAAAGTGAAAATGTATCCTATGAAATTCATGATGAGGACACAAGGAAGGTGAATCAAGAATGGAGAAACTTTAACTTTGGGTTGAAGACCAACCATGTTCCTAAGATCAATATGAGGAAGTTTGAGGGCAAGGACCCTATCACATGGATACTTCAGATGGAGCAATTCTTTGATCTACATAATGTTCCACATACACAAATGGTATGAATTTCTTCTTTATATTTAGAACCCAATCAATTTGTATAGTATAGATGGCTTGTTCTCGTAAATCACTCGTCACTTGGACAATTTTCATGGAAGAAATGATAGCACACTATGAGGATACAAGGAGCAATACCTTCTTTAGCCAATTGATAAATCTCAAGAAAAAGGGTTCAGTTACAGAGAACATTGAGAACTTCCAAAGATTGAATATAA
>SNQJ01S0098983.1:7531-25310 GCA_010110895.2 Picea sitchensis | reverse complement strand
CTCAACAAACCTCTTCACCATATGGCTTATTCATTCTCGTTCATTATTACAACATGATTGTGCTTCCTGCTAAAAAATGATCATGTCCTCAATTTAACATATTATAATATGAAACCTAAGTTTCATATGGTTGCATCTAAACACTTCTCTCCTTACTGGTACTAAGTGGTGCCAATACTCATGGCCACCTATTTCCTTTCTTTATCACCCTTACAGTTTAGGTAGAGTATTGAAAGGTCCTTCTTTCTTAATGTGCACTCTATTGTCCGCCCTCTTATGCAATCATGAATTTCCTCAATGCATGCAATTCAATGTGTTGTCTATGATTACTTTTGTTCCCAATCACTCTTGATTGGTTAATGTACCCATGACACTATTGATTCATGAATTTTCTAGAAAAGATTCTTAATCATGCTTGACTGACATAGATTTCCTCTCTCTCTATCTTATTCAAATTCATCTTTATTGAATCTTACCCTGCTTGGGTATCAATGACAAACAATAGCCACTCAAAATTATTTGCATATTAATAAGAAATTAAAATTCTTCAGAGGGTATTATTACCAAATCCATTCATACCTTATGCCACATAGGAATGGACATTTTTATACCTATCTTGGCTATTAGCACCCTTTTTTTTTTTTTTTTACCTCATCAATAGTGCTCCATGGGGCTCCCAAATTCCCTTCAACAATATTTCATCAACAATATTCTTTCATTTATCCTTTACCAAAGGTTTTCTACCATTGGCAGTTATCATTTCCCAAAAAATCCAATCATTTCCTACACAAACATGCATTATCATATTCAAAATTATGCCATCCATCATGTTAACTAAGATGTATGTATTTAAATCAGTAAAACATTTTCAGATATGCCCCAACATATCTATATGCACTGTATCACATTACCCTCAATGTTTTCACGAGTGAAAACATAATCAAGTCTCTAACTA
The DNA here is from genome assembly GCA_010110895.2 of Picea sitchensis. Taxonomy (NCBI): domain Eukaryota; kingdom Viridiplantae; phylum Streptophyta; class Pinopsida; order Pinales; family Pinaceae; genus Picea; species Picea sitchensis. The sequence continues at coordinate 24,355 of SNQJ01S0098983.1, read as the reverse complement.
TTTCTACAGTCACATATTTATCACCATTCTCATTTTAAAACACTCACACACAACAACATATCATCTTCTCATCATATAGAAACAAAATACACAACAAGAAAAAAATGAATTAAGGGACTCTTCCCTCTTTCCAACTCCTTCTACACGGTCTAGACTTTTAACTTAACTAAAATATTCCCAAGGTCTCATTGCCTTTACACATTCATGCCTTTAACCAAGTTTATAGTTTTTTCCACAACTATTCCTTTAAGGATTACAACTTTGTTAAGGAATTAATAGTTTTAAAGTGAGAAACGTTCCTCCTTTTCTCCTTCTTTGCTTGTGAAATCTACTCCCTACTGGGATATTTCTACTATTTTCCTTGAGTAGTATTGGTTAGGTTCATCTTAAGCTTCTTGGATAATTCAACATGCTATAACAAAAATATTTTTGTTCACAATGAATTATGAACATGTGCATACTACACATTACTATTTAGACATCAAAATAGTCATTGTTCATTTGTTTGTATTCCATTCATGCATTATGTTTTATAATGTAATCCAAGATTCTTAGATAGATAGGATTGCGTCCCACTACCCAATTCTCAACAATCATTAATTTTGTGATTTTTTTCTCCTGATAGAGTCTTTACAAGGGACTTCCTGATAGAGTTCCTCCACAAGGGACTTCTTTAGCATGCAACTCTTTTGTTGCACACCCTTCATTATCTGGAGTGGCCTTAACTTCATTATTTCATAGGTTTACTCAAAATTCCACAAGGGATATAAGCACACATCTTTATTATGTGTCCATATCGTTCATCCACACATATTCATTGTTATGTTAAATTACATTCATAATGCACTTAACCATATGCATCATCATAATCCTATGTGTGTCTATCATAGATGTACTTTACATCTCACATGCATATTTACTTTAACATCATTTAATTAATGATTTTCCACAATCATTCTCATGCAATCCTAACATGCATAATCGTGTCTCCTTTTATCATGACAACATGGCCTCCCTGCTCATTTATTCCTTCAACAATGTATTCTATCTTTTCTCGAGGAAATGAGACACATCCTCTTCAAGCTATTATTTCGTCGATATAATCATACCCTCCAAAATAGGGTTAACCATGCATCCATGGAATTTCTCATATATGGTAAGTACACATATTTCCTCCCATCCTACTTGATTAGGTAGTTGTATTGTTCTTTTAAGCATGTACACATATATTTGTATATATGTAGGTTCATCACTTGCACCTTTTTATATCATTCATTCACATTGATATTTTATTTTTAATATCGATGTTCTTTAGTGATAGATTACAGTCAATCATATGACTAGTCTCATAGTCATAATTCATACTGATGCTACCCTCTCTACATGGAAACAACCAATAAGGGCCAATTTTTCCCCTTTCTACTATAAAAATCTTCTATAATTTTTTTTTATATGGTTAGCTATTGCATTACCCAAGGCAGTAAGATAACCACTTATATTCTCTTCTTTGTGCCTCAATTCATGTTTGGTCAATAAATATCTATAAGGGAATATTTTCCTAAACTCCCTTTGATTTCTAAATGAGTATACCAAGCCATATCCATATGGTTACCATCCACCTTTGGACGTCAATATGACCCACTGGTCACCTAAATATGTTCTGACACCTCCTTAATAAAACCTTTTATTGGTCTCTCATTAATCCTTATAGTCCTATATTAATAATATATTAGGACACAACATTATCAACATTTTACTTATGTTGTTATAATCAAATCATCACTAACCATTTGATCTATGACATCACCATATTTTACATCCAATGACAAAATATAATAAGTCTATATTCATTAATCATTTTACCCATGCTTATAGTGAAAACATATTCCACTTGCTTACCTCTTGCATTCTTATGCATAGACATGCCCTTGAGTTAATACAGATATCCACTCCATTAGCACAACCATGAGCTTTTGAAATTTCTCGTGTCACCTCATTTCTTCCATGAGGGTTGTCCTCAACCCATATGACTCCTTTTAATTTTGCAAAGAGGGGATTATCTCAATAAGAACTTTCAGTTATGACAGGTCAAGTAATTTGACCTCACATATTTCCATAAGGATTCTAGACATGGGGAAATATACTCACAAGGCCCAATCTCTTATTTATGCAAAAATTGTGATTACCAAAGGACTCATAAGCTTGCACTTTTAGGCAACCTTGCAATCTATTAAGTTCATTCAAATCAAAGTCTTTCTATTAGCACTTATCATCATAATCCCACTCCTGTAGGAGTGGATATAATTCCCCCAAGGTAGAAACATGATTAGTTTGCTACAATCCAGTAGGATTCGATTTTTGTTGATTAATTCCCAACAAAATTTCAATCTGCAATCCTTCTCCTCAAGGATATTATGCAGATAATCTCCTTGCGATAGTAAACACTATCAACAGACTCATATTATTCTTGATAAACTATTCTTGTGACTATTCTCTGGCCCATATAGACGTAGTGCTTGAGTCATGCTCTACTAGATAGGATAGGGTAGGGATCCCTCCCCTTAAATCTTTCTAATAAAATTTAATTGACCCTTTCATGAACCCAAGGAGGCCACATGTTGTTGTTTTCTCTAATACCACTCTGTCACACACCCGACCCCTAAGTACCTTTCTAAGGGATGGGGTATAAATTTTTCACTTACCTCCAATGAACATGGTATCGAGGACTAATCCCTCTCTCTCAATGGATAGTCTCGATGCATTCCAGACCTCCCCAAACTACAATTAGGATCCATTCGGAACCTAAGGTTCACCAATCCTAATGGACTCCACTCAACTCGTCAGCCCATGGAATATTAGCATGTGCCATCATAATCATGTTATTAGTTAGCATCGATTCACCATGTCACCGTAGGGCACTTAGTCTTGCTCGAGTAGAGGATTACAATTGTCCCTCTCCTATATTCCAAATAAAATACTTAATTACTATTTCATAGAATACCATGATTTGGTAATTGATTATTTAAACCTCATTAAGGATAATTATTCTTCACAACTAATTATCCAATAATTAATTTTTTCTTAGCCTAATACCCATGGCCTAGTAACTACTGAGGTTTTTACTTTCTCGTTTCCCCCTTAGAAGTATTTTTACACTAACTCAATAAATCACTGATATGATAATTATGAGTAATTATATTATAACACAATGAGGTTAATTTATCCATAATATACTTAAGTTGATTAACCTTATTTAAGGTATATAATTCAATCCATCCCTGGCACGCAACTCCATGCCAAATTTTCACTTAATTTCACACACACACACACACACACACACACACACACACACATATTTACGAGGGAAGAGAATTAATTGTATTCAATTTGGTATTTAATATTACAAATTTAGTGTTTTAATAATTATATTATAATATAATTCAATTTAATTGTATTATGATATGATTAATTATATCAAAGGAGCACTTAGGCTTGTCAATACCCATTAATACCTAAGCCTTCAGGCTTTCATGAAGATTCCTCATTAGGATTTTATGAACCCAAATCTCTCAAATGTTAGAGTTCTGGAGAGGGTCCCACCTCTATTATGTCATTATGCCAATACAAATAATCATATTACCATATGATATAATTACGTGTGTTTAATAATATTATAGCATTGGAAAGTGGGAAAATAGGTTTGGCCTTTGGCCATTTTTCCTTGACACTTTATCTTCTCAAAACATCCCAGAGTCTCGAAGCTCCGAAGCCCCGAAGTTCCGAAGTCCCAATCTCTCAGAGCCCCGAAATTGTGAAGGGCCCATGCTTAAATGTGACTTCACATTAAATATTAAATTAAAAAGGGAAAATGTTGGTACTTTATCATGTACCAATAACATAATAAACCCATTTAACATATATTATAATAACCTTTTTCGAAAATGCACCAAAGTTTATAAAGTCTCCAATATTTTATTAATATTTGACATGAGAGAGAGAGAGAGAGAGAGAGAGAGAGAGAGAGAGAGAGAGATTTCTCCAGGTCAATCTCCTTCAGTTCACCCGCACATCCTTTATACTCAATTTTCCTAGAGCCCTGAATTCTTGTAGCTCCAAAGTCGCCCCAATTGCACACATTACCACACCATTTAATATTCAAAGGAGTTGGCTTCATTCATGTGTAATCAATTTAATAAATCTTATTATAATATAATGTATTTATTATATCTCTCGAAATTTAAGCCGAGGTTTCAAAATTATCCAATATTATATTTAATAATTTAATATTGGAAAGGAAGGAAATATATTCAAGTCCTCACCTTCAGCTCTTTCACGCAATTCTTCATGCTTAAATAACCCAGAGACTCGAAGTTCCAAAGTTCCGGAGGGGACCCACTTGTATTATATTATGATTTTTAAATACAATGAATTAATTTGGATTGTAATATAATATACATTGCAATAAAGGTGTATTATCAAAAATAATGTTAATTGATAACATTAAACACACTAATATAATAATTGTATTTATTATATATGCAACCTTCCTCAGTGAAAGAAAGGGTTTGGGTATTCGACAACTTTGTCTTATGGAATCCCATCACCCAAACATCTCAGAGCCCCGTATCTCCGAACTCCCGTAGTTCCAAAGAATGCGAGAAGGTTAAAGCATTTGGTCATCATTTATTCCCTGGAGTATTTGACATTAAAATGATAATAATAATTATATTTATTTCTATTGAGGTCTATTACACTCCAAGAACTTTAGCCTTGTATTCATTTCAAAATAAAATAATAACAGTAATATATATATATATATATATATATATATATATATATATATATACCATATATATATATACTATATATATATATATGTATATATATATATATATATATGTATATATATATATATATATGGTTTATTACCTCGAGGGAATTTAAATGAATTTAATTTCTCTTACAGGAAATAAGGAAAGGAGAAATATAAATTTCCACTCTTTATAAAGGGATTTAGAATTTAATTTCTCTTACAGGAAATAAGAAAAGGAGAAATATAAATTTCCACTCTTTATAAAGGGATTTAATAAAAGTTTATATTCCAAGGAGATTTCTACATCCTGGAAATTAAAATATAATTATAATATCTCCCTTCTAGTGGATAAATGAGTAGAATTTTATTCCCTTATTACTGTGCTTTACTACTCTTAATAAATTTAAGGAAAATGGTCCAAAGACAAAGATTTACCTCCATAGTAAATTCCGTGTTTCTACCAAGATTTACTTCCCACCAAAATTTGAGGGGATTCTTCCCGATTTAGGAGATTTAACACAATTTAAACATAAATATTTATTTATGCCCCAAATAGAATTTTTAGAACTTTCGTATTTTAATTCATTTGGACCAATTTCATGTTTATGTTGTAATTATTTTTCCTCGATAATTATTTATAAGAACTTTTAATGTTTTCCCATATTTGGGGTTATTTCTTAAAGTCCACATAGGTCTAATATCCTCTAATATTTATAGCATAGGATTTGAGGACATACTAAAATAGAACATTGTTATGCAGAAAATCACTCTCTCTTCTTTCAATTGTTTTATAGAGATTTTTAACTATTCATTCATCATCTTCCAAGCATGCATTAAACTGTACAACATATTTAACCACACCATCCACTCCTAGAAATCGTATTTTAACACACAGACAATCAAGAGATAAAGAATTAATTCAAATGAGCTTCAACTAAAACATTCTCTTCCTTTTACCTAAATTTCTGAAGCCAATTTTGTCATAAATTAAACTTACACAACTCTTAAAACACAGTTTGTAACTTTCTCTAAACTTGACACTACATACATTTAACAAAAATATACTTATTTGGGACCCAAAAAATGTTGCAATTGTTGAAAGGGGTGCCCTTTTCTACCAAACTGTAGGCACAACAACTCCTAGATGAATTTACTGTTGGCCACCCCCTGTTATCTTTTTAGCTCGGGAGGTACTCCACATGTTTTGTCTTGTATGTGGATGTAACTTTATGTTTACACTACTAGGCACTTAACTTTGTAATGGGTTTTTATAAAGTTGTAAAGTGGTTCTTTTATTAAAGTGATTTTTTAATAAAGTGTACCTTCTAATTTTAAAGTGACTTTATTTCATAAAGTGCACTTATGTAATAAAGTGAAATGTACTTTAATATTTTAAGTGATTCATTTTGGAGGAAATAAATCATGACCCTTGATCTTGAAAAAGAAAAGATTAGATATTGGCCTTTGGATTTAGGGTTGGGGAAGGTGAAAAGACACTTGGGAGGTAAAGGGTCATTTTTAGATTTATAAAAGAATGCATTGGGTAGTGTGCAATGCAAGTGAAGGAGATTGAGAGAGATTTTCTAAGAAAGCTTGAGAGAGGAAAGTGAGCAGCTTAGTGGGCACAAATCCCAAGACAAAGTGGGCACAAATCCCAAGGGAAAATTTCTATGTCTGTTCTAATATCATTTGTTGCAGTTGAAGGTCGTACTATATGGATCCATACAGTCTGTACAACAAGGAGAGAGGGCATGATTTTTGAGGCATCTTGTTGGCATGGAAATCGAGGTTGTTTGAAGTTTTTTCTCAATGGTGATGGGTCGTACTTTTCAGGTCGTACAACATACTATGGGCACGTCTTTATAGGTACTATTTTCTGAATGGGTCGTACAAATGTATAGATTTGGTACCATTTTCAAGGTAGAATTTGTGGGGGACCTTTTTGCTGTTGTGAGGTATTTTCTCTTGGCTAGAAATTGTGATTTTGTTGTTGATATGTACTTTCATGAAGCTGAATAATAAAATCTCTCTCTCTCTCTCTCTCTCTCTCTCTCTCTCTCTCTCTCTCTCTCACATTGGGTTTCCCCACATTGGGGTTTTCCCTAGAATTTGCCTAAATTTCTGAGTTTTCATGGGTTATTGAATGTTGTCCATTATGTTTATTTCCGATGAATATTTTCTTAGCAATGTGCATTTTATGGAAATTTATGAATGTGGGCGTGAGACATTTTGGAGTTCATGCAAACAATTATATCTAGGTTGTTAAGTGTATGACATAATGGTTAGCTTGTTGATTTTGTCATTAAAATTAACATGGTATCAGAGCTTTGTCTCTGAGTGATAGTGAACAGTGATATTTTTGGGCAAGGTTGAAGAGGAAAAATTTGTGATTTTTTTTCCTTGAGCTATGACAGGGAATATGGCTACACGCATTAGATTTGAGGATCGGTTGGATGGAATTTCCAACTATTTGCAGTGGAAGATCTAGATGTCATTTGTTCTCAAGGAGAACAAGATTTGGAACTATGTCAGTTATTTTGTTGTGGATCCCACAATAGATCCTATTCCTTTAGACTTGCATGAGATCAAGGAGGCCAAGGCTCAAAGGATTGTTCTGGATGGGGTGAAGGATCACCTTATCCCAGAGTTGGCTGAGAAGAAGACAACCAAGGAGATGTGGGATGCACTTAAGAACTTATTTGAGGAGAAGAATGAGAACTAAAACATGGCCTTGAAGGCTAAGCCGCATGATATCAAGATGGTTAAGGAGAAGAGTGTTTCTTCTTATATTACCCAAGTAGCTCAAGTGAAATATGAGTTGGTTGTTGTTGGAGAGGTCATATCATATTCATATTTGGTGAGGATAGCCTTGAAAGGCTTCACCAAAGAATGGGAAGTCTTCGTGAAGTGTGTGGTGAGTCATGAGCATCTTCCAGATTGGAGAAGACTATGGGGTGATTTCACTCAGGAGGAGATCCAGGAAGGATCTCAGAGCAGTGGACAGAAGACATATGGAGCTGATGAGAATGTTTCTCTCACTACAAAGAGCAAGAAGAAAGGAAGTTTCGGGAGGGACTTGAGTAAAGTCAGATGTTACTATTGTAACCAATTGTGACACCTTGCTTCTCTTTGTCTTGAGAGGAAGAATAAGAAGAAGGAACTGGAGGGGCCTGAGACAACTGCTACAAAAACCATGGAGGAATTTTCTTGCAAGTATGACAGGGAATTTTGTTTGATTACCCTAGTTTCCAGTGTTGGTAGCAGAGGATTCAGAGGTGGTATCAGATGGATTGTGGATAGTGGAGCCTCTTTCCACATGACTAGAATCTGGCGAGTATTCCTTAATATCATAAAGATAGGTTCTAACCAACAAGTAGTAAATGAAGGTGGTATGACATGAGTTGTACATGGAGTTGGAAGGCTTATATTCCAACTCGAGTATGGAGGATTCTTGGAGCTTGATTGAGTTCTCTTTGTTCCAGGGTTGAGGGTTACCTTTCTCTCAGTCTCAGCCTTGGAGGATGTAGGATATTGTACATTGTTCAAGAGGGAAAATGTCTTTATATACAAGGAGGGAGTGGACCCAGTGGAATTCCAGTTGATCGGTGATCGGGTGAACAGGTTGTATGTGTTTCGAGGACAACCCTTAGTGTATGATTCAATGTTAGATGAGGAGCATGAGGAGGATCTTGAGACTGTGGTGGGTCCAAGGATTCAGTCTTGCATTCCGAGAGAAGAGAGCAAGTCTTTTTTGAGTACTGGCAAGAGGCTCAGCGAGTGTGGTCGAACCAATGCTCATGATGGAGTGGACTCTCCAAGGAGCTCATGGTTCTGGGTAGTTTCCAGGAGAAGATCTTCTAGTTTGAGTTTTCTGTAGGTGTTCAGGAAAACTCTAGGTGCAAAGGGAGATCCTACAGAGCATAGTGTGATTGGACCAGATGATGGATATGGTAGCGAGTACATCCCTCGCTAAGAGGGAGTGTTAGATTTTTAGCTCGGGAGGTACTCCACATGTTTTGTCTTGTATGCGTATGTAACCTTATGTTTACACTACTAGGAACTTAACTTTGTAATGGGTTTTTATAAACTTGTAAAGTGGTTCTTTTATTAAAGTGACTTTTTAATAAACTATACCTTCTACTTTTAAAGTGACTTTATTTCATAAATTTCACTTATGTAATAAAGTGAAATGTACATTAATATTTTAAGTGATTCATTTTGGAGGGAATGAATCATGACCCTTGATCTTGAAAAAGGGTTGGGGAAGGATAAAATATACTTGGGAGGTAAAAGGTCATTTTCATATTTATAAAATAATTCATTGGGTAGTGTGCAAGACACAAGTGAAGGATATTGAGAGAGATTTTTTGAGAGATCTTGAGAGAGGAAAGTGAGCATCTTGGTGGGCACATTTCCCAATACAAAGTGGGGACAAATACTAAGGGAAATTTTTTTGTGTGTGTTGATATCATTTGATGTAGTTGGAGGTTGTATTGTATGGATCCCTACATTCTGTACAACAAGGAGAGAGGGAACAATTTTTGAGGCAACCTATTGGCATGAAAATCAAGGCTGTTTGGAGTTTTTTCTTATTGTTGTTGGGTCGTACTGTTCAGGTCATACAACAAACTGTGGGCACATTTTCTAGGAATTGTTTTTTGAGTGGATCGTGTTGACGATTAAAATTGTAATGATGAATTCTTCCCACAAAGTATTGCTAAATCCATAGTATTTAACTATGCTAGTAACATAATACTAGTAGGTGGGACCCCCTTGTAGACTAGAGGCACAAAGATAGACATATCACACATTTTTTTTTCTGTTGTTTTGATGTTTCTTACACAATCCTACATGGTTGACAATGCAGTATTGGTTTCATTTTGACATAGTAATAGGTGGATGATGCATTTTATGGAATGCTTTGGCAATTTAAAGCATGTTTTTTTTATGATGGGCATGTATTTACAGTTGTTATGATTTAACCATGTCACTAATCATTGTGATCGATTTCCTAGCCACATACATGCAAGAGATATATTAGTGATAATATAATCAAAACAAAGAAAGAAAAACCTATGAAAAATCCTAAAGGCAAAAGATCTATGCTTGATCTATGATAAAAGGTTATATGCAAATTTGAATGGAAAAGTAAAAGGATGTTAGTGTTAGTCCTAACTATTATACTATGGTTGGTTAGTGGCTATGCGGTTTTCATTAGATTTTATTTGGGTGCATATAGCATTGAAATATGTATGATGGCATAGAACTTGGCAAGGGTTAATGTTTAAATGTTTGGGTGGTGCCCTATTCAAAGGATATTGTCAGAGATTTCAAATGTTTGGGCATTGAATACATGGTTTAATTGATTGGTGAATGTTGGTTGTCTTGTAATTCGAATTGAATAGGCTAGGAGATGGAAGTGAAATGCATTTAATACACATCACTCCATACTCCCTTCATCGGTTGTCACCCTAGCATTGTTCCATGTTGCAATTTCGGTTTGTTGGTTGTGAAGCTCAAGCTCCACATTTCGGGCTATTGGAAAGAGGAAGGCTCGACCAACTCACCCTTTTAAGCATTTTGTTACAGGTATGATTCTTTTTCTCTCCATTCATGAAATCTGCTTTTCTTATGAACAAATAATGGCTCAGTAATGCTTGGATTTGTGTGTTCCTGAGAATTTAGATTGTGTAAATGTGTGTTATTTCTCTCTGAGATGACTGTAAAATGTTTCGGATTGCAGGAAAAAGAATTGGGTTTTGTTTAAGTTGTGTATTGATTGGTTGCTTGATCGATTTAATATCGTGATGGGTCTCTGTGGATAATAAGTGAATGTGGTACATATCTCTCTGTATTAATGGTGGAGGGTTTTTTTTGTGTATTATCATCGGTTGTTACCTCACAGTCATGGTTATAACCCTTATCCAGTCACATTCGAATTGCCATTTAGTTGTTATGTTATTTTTTCAAACTTGGAGTCATGGTTGTTGGCTCATTCTTAGTGTCTTTTCACCGAAGTATCCCAAGATCTAGTCTTGGGTTGGCCATAAGATTAATATGTATTGTATGGTTGAGGGGTGATACTAGTTATATCTTGGTGTTATGATGTATGTGTCCTCACTGATATTGTTGTTAGGTTGTTCTACTCTTAAGGAAATGGACAAAGAGGTTATATCTTTGTGTGTTCTTTGAATAACTGTCACTGTTCAATTAACTTCACCTCTCCTCTTCAAGCGTTAAATGCACTATGTGCATTAGGTTTTTATCTGCCTTCCTTTTCTTTCCTTGGTGTCTAACTATTGGTTCCATTTCCTAGACTGGGAGTAGCAAGAAGACTCTATGGCTTACTACCCTGTCTGCTTCGAAAGGTATTTTTTCCTGTCGTTGATGAGTCTCTAAATACCTCCAGTTCTCTGTGATATTGTTAAAATATGAGAGTGCTATTGATTGTCTCCTTGAATTTGTTTTCGATAGAGCCCGATTTTAATATCCAATTGTTTTTGCTCCCTTCGGGCATCTTCTTGGTTGTCAAATATGATTTTATCAGTGGAATGGTTATGGAGTTTTTTTTGTTGAGTCTCTGTCTCGTCTTTCTATGATTAAATGGGTTGAATAGTTACAACTGGGAATGAGAAATTATATATAGTTGAGAACTATCTACTTTGATTATAGTGTTTTTAATATCATGGTATTGATTGAAATTGGAAACACCTGTGTGTTTTGCTAGGCTCGATCAAGGTTATGGCTAATTGTGAAAATGGTGTATGTGTAATTGGCTATGTTCACCTCGTATATATTATTGGATCATCATACAAATTATAAATCGTTATATCAACAGGGATAAGTGATAAGGCGCGGGTTTTATGTTGATGTAACACCCTGTTTCCCCCAGTCTATAAAAATAACTATATTGGCCAAGAACTATGGAAAACACAAAACATGTGAATGTTTGATTTGGCAGACCTTTGTATAAAAGGTCGATGAATGTAAATTATGTTATGATTATGTGTTGCATGAATGCTGCAAGGGGGATGTTCTAAAAGAGACCACGATGGCTAATGAGAGGTGGTGAAAGGGACCTGGAATGGTTGTGCTAACTTTCACCGGGCCAGTACCATACTGGTTTTTACTTGCTCAAAGATCAAAGCAACTCTCTGACCCTGGAATGGATTTTTCATCAGATTGGTAGGTGGGGAGGGTCCTCAAGATTTAATGAGGGGATGGGGGTGAACCGTCCATCCGTAACAACTCCCAGACCTGACCATGGATGGGGAAATTCATGCCACATGCAATCTTGCAGAGAAAAGGCAAGAGAGGCATTGTGGTAAGGGGGAGAACAGAGGAGAACGTGTGCGACAGAGATCATGGAAGAGAACTGAGAGAAACTCAAGAAATACAAGGAGTTTTGAACAGAGGAGAAGGAGAGTAATATTCATCCTTGACTTCCGTTGAGCTGGAAGTAGGAGACTGAATCTCGAGCATCATGGTCTAGCTCGGGGGTGGATAGTGGTAAATCTGTTTGGAGTCACTGAAACTACGGTTAGGTGGAAACGAGCACCCCTCTCAACAGTCGCGTCACACCTGGTGTTTTTCTTATAAGTGTTTATATCTTGTATCTTGAATTTAATATCCTAGACGCATGCTCATGTTTGTACACTCATAAATGATTTCTGTATAGAAGTGTTTTCCTGTGTATTGATGTGGAGACAAGGGATACATGCTTATACTTATATGACCATAATTGGTCTATGTATAGAATGAGCAGGTTCAGAATACGAGTCTGTTCCCTTGAGAATTGTCCTATCTACTTGGTTCGCGCTATGCCCTGGTTTAATTTCTCAAAGGCACTTCTCTTAGGAAGTTTCCTCGCACTCCAAAGTCAGAGTGAGTCCCTCGAAAGGACTACCATGACAGTAAACCCATGATTTTACTTTACCCTTACCACTGAATTTATAGCCCGATGAATTAGAAAGAATTTTACTCAGGTCACCAAGACTAGGGATAATTTACCCAAGAACCCTCTGAAAGATCTGTCGGAGCTCTATTGCCCATCGACCTTAACCTTTGCATAGGCAAGAGGGTGGACTTGGAAACGTCCTGAAAGTCTCAGATTATCTGGACCCATTCATCGACATTTCGTCATTTCGGCGTTTTGGCACACAGGAAACCAAAGGGCAAGACCCTACGTAGTTGCAAGTTGTGAAGTCCCGGTATGTGAAACTCCAAATTAGCTTAGTGTGAATGGGTTTTAGCATGTTAGCATTTCGACGTTTTGACACCAGGGAAACCAAAGGGCAAGACCCTTCATCATCGCAAGTCGTGAAGTCTCGGTATGTGCAACTCTGAATTAGCTCAGTGTGAATAGGTTTCGGCATTTCGACATTTTGGCGTTTGAGCACTTGGGAAACCAAAGGGCAAGACCCTTTGTCATCGCAAGTCACGAAGTCCCAGTATGAGAAACTTTGAATTAGCTTAGCATGAATAGGTTTTGGCATTTCATCATTTCAGTGTTTCGGTACCCAGGAAACCAAAAGGCAAGACCCTTTGTCTTCACGAGTCATGAAATCACGGTTCACGAAACTCCAGGAGGATATGGACCGTCCATTGAAGGAGACGCGTGGTGAGTTGTCAGAGTTTGTGGAAAGCTTTGAAACCCCGTAATCCATTGGATCTCGTAGGATAAATAATGGGTTAAGGCTGAGTTTCCTTCAACGCCCTTCAACTCAGGAGGGATAGTGACCATGAGATCCAGATCAACGAGGTTCATTGATCTCCTACATGAATTCCCATATCAGAATTTGGGGATTTGAGTGATAGGAGTTCTGGAGTTATTGCATCATGAACTCCCGGTTCACAAAACTCCGAAGAAATCTGAACCATTGGATCCATATCATCAAGGACCGTCGGATATCATACAAGAACTCCCATATCGGATTTTGGGTTTCGGGGTTCGAAGAGTCAAAATACTCGACTCTCTTGCATTTCAAACTCTCGGTTACCAAAATCTCGATACAGCCAGGACCGTCGAATCAAGGGAATATTCGCAGCCATCGATCTCAACGAAGGTACAATTTTGGGTTTTTGGGTTTGAGGAGTCAAAGGACTTGAATCTCGGGCATCGCTGAGTCACGAATTGTGAAAGGAGTCTCTTGGCTTGGCCTGTGGTCATAACCGATGATCACTTGGAGTTGAAGCCCACGCTTGGTGCTTGAGTTGAACATGATGGGTTTTCAATGAAAGAACCGGTGGATTGGTTTAGTGAAGGTTCCGATAGGAAGATCTAGCCTGCGCTAGGACCTCGTAGGAACTTGAGGATCTATCCCTCGATAAAAAGGAGAAAAAGGCAAAAAATCTATTAGGCCATAGTGGGTATGTTACAAATTGGTATCAGATCATGGTTACAACACTTGGACTGCTTGGGCTCATGGACGAGTTGCATAGAAACTCCATCCGAAGTAATCTTAAAAGGAGTAACCCTCTACCTTAACCCCCTTTATTAAAAGCTGAAGTTAAGAATGAAAATTCCTATTATGTGTATGCATTTGAAAAATATGAATTATGCGCTGATTGTGAATGAATATAATGTTTACTAATAAAAAGTGTTTTTCTTGCACAACAAGTGAACGATCAACCATGGTAAACTGCAGACACATAGAATGGTGATGCACCATGAAGTGGGGGATGGCTCCCACAATAGAGACGAAGAGTCTAATGAAAGGAGAGCAGTAGAGACCCGTCTAGATCTAGCTGAGACTGTGAGAATCCTCATGGTCGAACTATAGAGCTGCAAGGCCGACAATGAGAGGTTGATAAAAGAGCAAGAGAAGAAAATGAAAATTAATGTAGTCTTGCTGCAGAGCTTATCCGACATACAAAGACAATTGCAGCATGGACCTGACACCAGTCATGCATACCAACGACAGACAAAGAGAAGTCGAAGCCCACCTGGGATATGAAAACATGGCCCTTTAAGTGGCCACACTGGGAGGAGCACCTCGAGAAATGTTCACCCTAGAGATAAGGGACAAGCATCGGATGATTCCTCTGGAAAGGAAACTAGCGACTTAAAGGGATCTTCTAGTAGCAGAACTAGTTCTTATTCCTAAAGAAAATGGAAGAAGTGAAATAATTCCAAAAATAATAATCTTTAAGAATTCAAGAAGGCCAAACCACCCTTTTTCGATGGTGAAATAAAGAAGGGAGAGGAAGTGGAGGCTTGGCTACTTGGACTAAAGAAGTATTTCAGAGTCCATGACTTCTCAAAAAATTTAGAGGCCCAAGTAGCCACTTTCAAGCTAAATGGGAAGGCTTCCATTTGGTGGGAAGACCTTAAGAATGTAAAAGGGATTCATGAAGAAGACCTATCTTGGGAACGGTTTAAGAAATACTTCAGGAAGAATTTTCTGTCGAAAAAGTATTTCAATGAAAAGACTAAAGAATTCTATGAAATCAAGCTGGGGCAATGCACCATAGAGTAATATGTCAGCAGATTCCTTGAATTGCTGAGGTGTGTACCCTATATAAAAGAATAAAAGGCAAAGGTGCAAAGATTCATCAGTGGACTACCTAAGGACTATCAGAACATGATTGAGTTTGATGAGCCAAATACCCTAGAGGATACTATCTGAAAGGTAAGATATTGTTATGAACAACTTGGGCATCGGACAAAACCTCATGAAGGCTGGAAGTAGAAGAATAGTTCAGGATTCCAGAAAAAAGGGGTTTAAATCCCCAAGATTTAAAAACTATAAAAAGGACTCAAGGATGATCTTCCAACCCTGAAGTGTACACCAACGGAATTTCCCCTTCCAGAGTTGAAATAAACCTTTTAGATCTACCCTAGGAAAGATTGATAACTCGAAGAAAGAACCCTTAAAATTTTAGAGTTGTGGAGAAGAACATCTACTGAGGGACTGCCCACACTGACAACAAAATAGTCAGAGAATTTAAAATGTTCAAGAAGCTATCACCGTCAATGAAATGGCCATGAGCATGCCACAAATTTATGTAGCCTTGGATAATAAACAAGCTGACCACCAAGCTTCAGTGGTGGATATGGAAGGTATGATCACCAACCATCTAGTGTCTATTCTAATTGACCCTAGTTAACATTTGAGTTATATAGCCCCTAAGGATTTTGATAAGTGTAAATTATGGCCACATAAACACACCAAGCCATGGTTGGTACAGTTAGCCACCGGAACCAAAAGAAAGGTAATGGAGGTCATACCATCTTGCCAATTCACCATGGGTGAATTCCCCGCCCAAGCAACCCTTAACGTATTACCCCTAGGATCGTATGACCTGTTGATTGGTATGGACTGGCTAGCCACATATAAAACTAGATTGGACTATTACCATAAAATCTTAGAATGTGTAAGTGAAGAAGGAAGAAGGATGACCCTTCAAGGGATCAAAAAACCTGTCTCACTGAGATGAAAATTAGATCTTCAAATGAGAAAGTATTGCAGAAAGGGATGTCCACTTTATGCGATACAGGTGTTGGAATCAATTGAATATGAAAAACCAAGCCTCAAAGACCACCCCACACTAAGAGAATATAGAGATGTATTTCAGGAATAGGTATTGGGTTTACCTCCGAGGAGGGACATTGAATTCTCGATAGAACTTGCACCAGGAGCAGTGCTAGTGTCTAGGACACCCTTTAGGATGAGCACACCCGAGCTAGTTGATCTTAAATTACAACTAAAACAAATGATGGACAGAGGCTATATCCAACCCATCATGTCTCCATGGGGAGCACCAGTCCTGTTTGTGAAAAAGAAATACGGTACCCTTCGGCTATGCATAGATTATATACAACTCAATAAGGTAACCATAAAGAACAAGTACCCCTTACCCAGGATCAATGACCTGTTCGATCAATTGGGAGGTGCTTCCATCTTCTCAAAGATTGACTTGAGATTTGTATACCATAAAGTCTGAATCAAGGGTGAAGACATCCACAAAACTACCTTCAGGATGAGATATGGTCACTATGAGTTTGTGGT